>CM030358.1:466663663-466770471 GCA_017893485.1 Hemerocallis citrina | reverse complement strand
AAGGCAACTCTGGCCACCTTAGAAGAATTACCCCACACATGATTTGGAGCTAGCTGCAGTTATTTTCGCTTTAAAAATATGACGACATCATGTCTATGGAGCAAAAGTGGAGATGTATATTGATCATGAGAGCCTAAAGTATATCTATCATCAGACGGATTTGAATCTACGACAGAGGCGTTGGTTGGAAGTGTTGGAAGGAATCAGACTAGAAATCAACTACCATCTAGGAAAAGCTAATGTAGTGGCAGATGCACTTAGCAGAAAAAGGAGTTTAGCTACAGTGATTGCAACAAGGAAGGAATTGGACGATGAAATAAAATGAGCCGGTATTGAGGTGGTTACACAAGGCTTGGGTGCACTTTTAGCACGACTTGAACTATAACCAAGTCTGAAGGAGCGGATTAAGGAAAGTCGGGAAAGAGATGCAGAGATTCTAGCACGTAAGGAGCAAGTGAATGCAGGAAAACTTCCAGAGTTCAATATAAGGGAAGATCTATTGTGGTTCGGAAAAAGATTGTGTCCCGAAGGTAGATGATCTGAGGAAAGAAGTCATGAAAGAAGCACAACTATCGAGACATGAAGCAATGCTATTGGTGGGCCGGAATGAAGCGGGACATCCGAGTTTGTAGTTAGATGTCTAACTTGTCAAAAGATTAAAGCAAAAAACCAGAAATCCGGAGGTTTGTTACAGCCGTTGCCCATTCCAGAATGAAAGTGAGAAAATATCAGTATGGATTTCATTATAGGGTTACCCAGAAGTCCTAAAGGACATGATACTATTTGGATTGTGGTTTGACCGACTGACAAAATCAGCTCATTTCCTACCTGTGAAGATTACTTGGTCATTGGAGAAATTAGCAGAAGTATATATTGAAGGAATAGTGAAGCTGCATGGGCTACCAGTGTCCATAGTCTCCGGCAGAGATGCAAGATTTACTTTGCGGTTCTGGCAGAGTTTACAGACAGTCTTGGGGATGAGAACAGATTTTTGCACAGCTTATCACCCGCAGACAGATGGACAAACAAAAATGGCGAACTGGGTTTTGGAAGATATGTTGAGGGCATGCATTATGGATCTCGTTGGAAATTGGGAGAAGTACTTACCCATGGTAGAATTTGCCTATAACAATAGTTATCAGGCCAGTATTGGCATGGCTCCGTACGAAGCGCGTTATGGAAGAAGGTGTCGAACACCTGTGTACTGGTATGAAGTTGGAGGAAGGCAAATGTTTGGGCCTAAAATCGTGCTGCAGACTTTTGAGAAAATGGAACTGATTAGGAAAAGATTGGAAATAGCACATAGCCGACAGAAAAGTTATGCTGACACCCGACGAAAAGAGCTGGATTTTGAAGGAGATTCGATATTCGTGAAGGTCTCCCCGACCAAGGGTGTGATCAGATTTGGGAGAGGTGGTAAGTTGGCCCCGAGATACATTGGACCATACAAAATATTGAGGAAGATTGGAAAGATGGCATACATGTTAGACATGCCAGCAGAACTGGCCCAAGTACATGATGTATTTCATGTCTCAATGTTGAGAAAGTACATACCTGACCTGAGTCACCAACTAACCGAGATTCCGGAAAATCTACAGGTGGATCTGACTTACGAGGAGCAGCTGGTGAGAATAATTGATTGACAGGAGAAAGTGTTTAAGAATTAAAGTAATTCCAATGGTTAAGGTGTTCTGGAAGAACCGGTTTGTTGAAGAAGCCACATGGGAACCAGAAAGCCGAGTGAATGCATATCCTGAGTTGTTTGAACGATGTTTTTTCCCCTACTAAGGTAGTTCTAGGAACAGAACTATTTTAAGGAGGGAGTGTTGTAATATCCCAAAAATAATAATAATAATCCCCACATTTTACTAATGAAATTTTATTGTTATAAATTGTAATTTTCAATCTATAATACAAATATTGTATGTTTTATAATTTTATGTTTGGCCCAACCCAATTAAAGTAGCATGATTAAGCCCAACCATAATTATGGGTATACTACTACTTACATATTACACTACTATATGTATATATTACACTACTATATATATACAAACATACACTACACACCTTAGCCTACAATTGTTGACTTAGAAGGGGGTTAAGTGTAATTAGTTAAAACCTAGGGGGTTATGTGTAATAAGTGGTCACACCTACGCTAATCCTAGAGAGTTCTACACATGCCCACACACATCTACACTAACCCTAACCCTATCCAAGCTTTGGCCGGCCACTCCTTTACCCCTCTCTATATATATGTATGTGATGATATGCCTAACTCATTTTCCTTCATACTATTTCGTTCTACTTCATACTACTCTCCAATTCCCTACATTTCATACTGATGCTGTTTGTTTTTGGGGTGTGGGGACAACAGATGTGAGTTCTTGTAATTTGTAAAGAGGAAAACTGTGGTACTGGCGTCGGTCCGATCTTGGTGAGTATGACAGGCTCGGGAGTAGCAGCAGAGAGGTAAAGGCCAGGTGCTCGGCTCGGATCCAGTAGCTCGGCTCGGATGAAGTGCTCGGCTCGGTCTTCTATACCTGCACACTGCCTAGAAACACCGGGAGAAGTCTCGGCGACAGGCCCTCCGACTCTAGTCAGTCACTGAAAAGAGACTGGACATCAGGTGGGGAAAGATTGATTACCTTTTAAAGTGAGGAGGGGGCTAGTATTTATAGGCAGGGGTAAACGGGTCTGAGACCCTAACGGGCCGGGTCAGACCTGTTTGCCTGTGGGCCTGAATGGGCTGAAGCCTGTTGGACCTGCTTTGACCTGATGATCATGGAGGAGCGATTTTAGAGGAGATCTGAGGGTCCTGATTGCGCCACTCTATTTACCCCATATCAAATAAGTGTAGAAGCATAGGTTTAGAAATTCATGTGATGTTGTAGTAGAAAAATACATGTTTGTTTTAAATAAAAGAAATCTTGTTACGTGGAAGAAACCATGATTGTTGTAGTAGAAAATTTCATGATTTTAGTACTAGAAGAATTTATGATTCTAGTAATATATATATATATATATATATATATATATATATATATATATATATATATATATGGGGAAAAAGGGGTATGAGCAACTTGCTCATTTAGTAAATAAGCAATTGATGATGTGGCATATATGTGATTAGAAAATTATTAAAAAGGTTAGTTGTCCAATGCATCACATGCATGCCACATAATCAATTGCTCATTTACTAAATGAGCAAGTTGCTCATATCCCTTTTACCCTATATATATATATATATATATATATATATATATATATATATATATATAGGGAAAGCTTCGGTATATATATATAGGGAAAGCTTCGGTTGTGCACTTCTCTAGTGCACACGGGGTGTGCACTAGGCCTTCGGGCGTTCATAACGACGATCCGAACCGTTCACATTGATTTACACATCTAAATTAGTCTGAATATGTAAAATCAAATCATTTGAAATTCATTTGCCCATCCATCATGTGACTATAAAAAACAATGATTTTCAGCCATACAATTTTGTAACACTTCAATGGATGGGTAAATGAATTTCAAATGATTTGATTTTACATATTTAGACTAATTTAGATGCGTGGATCAATGTGAACGGTTCGGATCGTCGATATGAACGCTCGAAGGCCTAGTGCACACGTCGTGTGCACTAGAGGTAGTGCACAACCGAAGCTTTCCATATATATATATATATATATGAGCTTTCTTCCGTTACAATCGGGTCTTGTGTGCACAGACCCGTGCGAACTGAGATCTGGGCCGTTGGATCCAACGGCCTAGATCTTTTTTTAAAAGCATGCCTTAACTCGTTCTTGGAAACGACGGGTTAATGCAAAAAAATTTATAAAATTTTTGCCTTAACCTATAAATTTTTGCCTTAACCCCTCGTTTCCAAGAACGGTTTAAGGCAAAATTTGTTTTGTTTTAGATCTGTATACTCCTTTCGATTTCTCCCCCACTCTCTCTCGTTTTTTCCCGAACCCAATCCCACTCTCTCCGAAATCGTGAGCTTCTCACTCCGGCAATTCCTCTCACTTCCCTCCTCTATCATTTCGGCGATTCTCTTTCTTTCGTCCGTTGCTCCCCAAGCCAGAAAACCTTAATCCACACTTACCCCGTTATTTACAATAACGGGTAAAGTTGGAAAATTTTGACAGTGTGTTTGTCTTTGGGGAAGAAAACTTGTACAAAATACAAAATTCATCTTGACGAGTTGAAGTTCTGCCAATATCTTCCAACTTAACCCGTTATTGGCGATGACGGGCTGAAATGGTGGGTTATGTTTGAATATTTCCCCAGTATACTTGTATATTTGGATGAAAACTTGTTCGTTCGTAGATGAAGTTCTGCCAATTTCCTCCTACTTAACCTGTTATTGGCGATGACGGGTTAAGTGATTGCAAAGAACGGGTTACGTTAGAATTATTTGCCCACAAAGGTGAGTACAGTTAATACAGAATTTCCTAAATGTGCCAAAAAAAATCGTCGACTATATCTCACATAATTTGGCCCAAATAGTGAAATTCGGAATCTCACCAATCAGCCAGAAACATGGTTTATAGCTCGGAAAATTTTGCCGTACTGACCCACTTTTTGAAAATATTTGGCGCTCCGACCCACTTCCGAAAACAATTAGCGAACAGACTCAGTTTATGACACGTCAGCAAGAAACGTTATTGGGAAAAACGACATAGGTCATTTCGATGCCGTTCTTCCCAATAACGACATCTGTTTAAAAAAACTTTCATGCCGTTATTCCAAATAACGACATCTGTTACTTTTTGTCCAAAGAGCAAACAGTCTCAACTGTGAGCTGAGAGACAAGGGTGAAATGAATTTGACCTATGCCATTCTCTGAGAGAACGACAAGGTTTATACTGATGCTGTTATTTTGAATAACGACATCAGTTACTTTCTATTTTGCACAGTTACCTATATTTAGAGCCCCCAAACCCTTCTCCTTCCCCTTTGTCGTTCGATTTTCTCTCTCTTCACTCCCGTAACCTTAGAACCCTAAATCAAAAATTCCTAAAATCCCAACTATTGGAGTGATCACTAACTTGCCAAACAACAATTAAACATAGACCCTAGTTGTGATTCGCTCATTTCTTTTTCGAAATCTTCCGAAATCCGAATTTGTGGTAAGTACTCAAAATTTCTAAATTTTTTTACAATGTTTATTTTGATGTACGAGAGCTATATATATTGGTAGCATAGTAGAAGAGGTGTAGATTTGATTTATCTAAGTAGTACTTATGGAAATGTACTTATGGATTGTTGTTGATCTAGGGTTGGTGAAATGTTGAATTTGATCAATAAGAGCTATATTGGTAGTATAGTAAAATCGGTGTAGATTAGATCCACGTAAGAAGATTTCGAAAAGAAATGAGCGAATTACAACTAGGGTCTATGTTTAATTGTTGTTTGGCAAGTTAGTGATCACTCCAATAGTTGGGATTTTAGGAATTTTTGATTTAGGGTTCTAGGGTTACGGGAGTGGAGAGAGAAAAAAAATCGAACAACGAAGGGGAAGGAGAAGGGTTTGGGTGCTTTGAATATAGGTGACTGTGCAAAATAGAAAGTAACTGATGCCGTTATTCAAAATAACGCATCAGTATAAACGTTGCCGTTCTCTCAGAGAACGACATAGGTTAAATTCATTTCACCCTTGTCTCTCAGCTCACAATTGAGATTGTTTGCTCTTTGGGCAAAAAGTAACAGATGCCGTTATTCGGAATAACGGCATGAAAGTTTTTTTTAACCAGATGCCGTTATTGGGAAGAACGGCATCGAAATGACCCATGCCATTTTTCCCAATAACGTTTCTTACTGACGTGTCCTAAACTAGGTCAGTTCGCTAATTGTTTTCGGAAGTGGGTCGGAGTGCCAAATATTTTCAAAAAGTGGGTCAGTACGGCAAAATTTTCTATAGCTCGCAAAATCTAGCAAAAATAATGAAATTTGGGATTTTCACTAAATTCGCTGAAAATTGTGGGACTGTAGTCTACAATTTTGGCCAGTATAGTGTAGTTCGAAATTTTCACAGAATCAGCTGAAAACAGTGGGATATTGTCCACAAAATCTAGCCAAAATAGTGAAATGTAGAATTTCTACAAGTCTGCAAAAATCGATAGACTAGCATACAAAATATTAGCCAAAACAGGGAAATTCATAATTTCACCAAATATGTCGTAAATGGTGGATTGTAGCTCTCAAAATCAGGCCAAAACAGTGAAACACCGAATTTCACCTAATCAGCAGAAAGCGGACAACTCACAAAATATGTCTAGAATAGTGAAATTTTGATTTTTCACAAAATCTGCCGAAAAAAGTTGCCTATAGCCTACATAATTTATTGCCAATACTAGAAATGCAAAATTCATTAAAATTGGCAAAGAATGGCGGACTATATAGCTTACAAATACTGGCCAAAACAGTGAAATTCATAATTTTCACTAGATGGACCAAAAACGGTGAACTATGTTGGTCACAATCTGGCCAAAACAACAGAATCTGGAATTTTCACAGAGTTGGCCGGAAATGGTGGACTATGGCCAACAAAATATAGTCAAAACACTGCGGGCAAAATTTTTCAAAACCAACTAAGAATGGTGGGCTAACTCACCAAATCTGGCCAATATTGTGATGCTTGGAACATTCACCAAATTAGCCGGATCAGTGGACTATAATCCACAAAATCTTTGCTGAAACAATGAAATACTGAATTTTTCAAATTGTCCAAAAAATAGTGGATTGTTGCCCAAATAGTGAAATTTGGAATCTCACCAAATTGCCCAAAAAAGTGGTTGAAGTTTATAATTTTCACTAAATCCGCTTCAAATAGTGGCCTATAGAATCTAGCGAAAGCAGTGAGATGCATAATTTTTCAAAGTCAATTAAAAAACAGTGGATTATAGTGAAACGCAGAATTTTTAACAAATCAGCCAAAAATGTTTAACTATATAGCCCACGAAATCTGGCCAAAACAGTGACACAGAGTTGCAGAAAAGGTTGTGACTGTTGCCCGTAAATTCTTTGCCAAAATGGTGAAATTTGGACCGTCTCCAAATCAGCCAGGTGTGATGGACTATAGCTGGAATTTGGCTAAACTAGTAAAATTCATAATTTTCTCCAAATGCTGAAAAAAGTGGACTATAGGTCACAAACTAGCTAAAACAATGAAATGAAGATTCTTACGAAATAGGCCAAAAAACGGTGGATTCTTGCCCAAATTCTTGCCAAAATAGTGAAATTTTGAATCTCACTAAATCGGCCAAAACGGTGGACTATAACTTACAAAATCCGTCCAAAATATGACAATAGTGAAATTCGGAATGTTTCACTGAATTTGCTGAAAACAGTGTGCCCACAAAATCTGGCCAATATAGTGAAATTCAGAATTTCCTCAAATTGGCCAATAAACGGTGGTTTGCGCACATATCTGGACAAAACACTGAAATGCAGAATTTCTCTAAATGAGCAAAAAAAGATTATAGCCCACCAAATCTGGACAAAACAGTGAAATGTAGAATTTCACCGAATCCGCCAAAATACGGTGGACTATATCCCACTAAATCTTGCCAAAATTGCGAAATTCAAACTCCATATTTGCCAAGAACCCTATGGCAAAATAGTGAAATATTAAATTTTCACCAAATCTGCCGAAAACGATTGAGTGCCCATAAAATCTGGCCAATATAGTTAAATTCAGAATTTCATCAACTGGGCGAAGAAACGGTGGATTGTAGCCCCCATAATTTGGCCAAAATAATAAAATTAAGAAACTCACCAAATTGGTGAAAAACGGTGGATTGTAGCTCATTATATCTGGCGTAAATAGCGAAATTCACAACATTTACTAAATCGACCAAAAATAGTGTCAAAAAAAATTGTGAAATTCGGTGCTATCACAGAATCAGCCGCCTACAAAATCTGGCCAAATAGTGATATTTAGAATTTCTTAGAATCGATCGATAACGGTGGAGTATAGCCTACAAAATCTGGACAAAATAATGAAATTCAGAACTTCTCAAATCAAACCGAAAACAGGGTACAACCGACTAAATTTAGCTAAATCATTGTAATGGACGAAAACGATGCATAGTAGGTAGATAATCTTGCCAAAATAATGGAATTCAGAATTTTTCAAAATTTTCTGAAAATGTTGGCTCGCAAAATCTGGCCAAAACTATGAAATTTAAAATATTGCAAAACCAGCTAAAAATGGTATAGGCTATGACCCACAATTTTTTTTTCCAAATCAGTGACTCCAAAATTGGACAAAAACATTGGGCTATAGCCCACAAAGTCAACCAAAATAGTGAATTAACATAATACTTAAAGAACAATGCTCCATAGCAAACGGTCCGTCCAAACGGGTATACAAACCACTAAAGTCATTGCTGGAAACGACTTAGGTTATAAATCTAAGCCGTTGTTTCAAATATAACCTAAGTCGCTGATCGGAACAACGACTTAGGTTCAAAATAAACGAAGCCGTTGTTCCGAACAACGGCTTCAGTGGTTTGCAATGGAGCATTGCTCATACTTAAAACTTGGTCGAAAGCGGTGGACTCACATAATCTCGCCAAAATAGTGAAATATAGAGATTCTCAAATTTGGCCGAAAATGATGGAGCATATATAGCACATAAAATTTGGCCAAAACGAAATTTAGAATCTCAAAATTGACGAAAACGGTCGCCCACAATATCTTGATGTTTATTAGTAGCAATTACTATCCACAACTTTATTTAACGAATGTAAGTATGTAACTTGAAAGGTGCAAAATCTTAACAATGGCTCTCCCCAGACATTGATCTCATGGCCATCACCTACCGTATTGTTCCTTCTTCGACCGCTTCACCCTATATACACTCCACCCAATAGTTTTGAGGAGATCCATCCAACTTGTTACAATAGTTTTAAAAAAAGCCTCGACTCATCTGCAGTATGTCTTATAAGTTTTTTTAAAATCTGTTTAGGTTTTCCGGCACAGCTAATACAGCATCAAAAGTCAATGGCAAGGACAAATTGGATCTGGTATGATTTGGTATTGAACATGGTGGCTATACTCCGGCTTTTCCTTCAAAAAAAAAAAAGATTTGGTATTGAAAATTGTGATGTGAATTATTCACAATCTGTAAGTAATTTGGCATTTGACGGTATCTTTTTTTGCCCCTTGTGAATCAGAATGCAGCTGTTGTTGAGAACAAACAAGAGGCTTGAGTGTGTACTTCTCTATTTTCTTGCAAATGTTTGCTGTCACACTTGCTAATATGTAAGTTACTTCTCTTGAAATGTTTAGTTTACATTATGTACATGCTCCCTTTGATACTACACTTTGTTTTGTTGTTGGCTAACCAGATGGATGTGTATCAGGTCCAGGTCAAGTATTGATGTCAATTGGGCTCATGGTACTGCAGTCTCTTGTAACTTATAATAGTTTTTATGAAGGAAACATGTACTTTTGGTAAGTTAAAAATGAATCTAATGATACAGCAGCTAATCTATGTTGGTTTAAATGATTGTATTTTGGATAACTCTGTTTAAATGATGGTTTCATCAAATTTCTACTGTAGAGCATCCACAGTCGTTATTGTTAAAAAATGCATAAATGGATTAATGCATATAGCAATTTTCCATTTCGCTGCAGTCGTTGAATGCTATATTTTACCATTTTGAATTAAAATAATATACAGACCGTCTTCTCATTGCGTCGGAGAGGGAACAAAATGAAAATAGTGGGACAAAAAAAAATATTGAAAACAGTGGGACGGCACATGGAGTGCCGTCAGAGGAAATTAAAAAAAAAAATTAATGAAAATATTTTTGGAGGGAAGGCTGAGTGCTGAGTGGATTTTTTAATATTTTTTTTAATTACAAAAATTAAATTTTTTTGGAGGGATCCAACCATTATTTTTTTTTGTGCGACGGCACTTCGAGTTCCCTCCTTCATATATGCATAGTTCTCATTTCGATTTTCATATATAGCAGTCTCTTGTAGTGATATATGCAAAATATGCATGTTTACCCAACGACTGCAGCGTTATTTTTGACAAAATATGCATATTATGCATATTTAGCAACCGACTACAGATGCTCTTAGTGTCATTTGTTGCATGTCACTTTTTATTAAATCGGAATGTTATATTTAGAGTTTGGAAATTTTTGAGATCTGCTTGGCTTTTCATGAATATTAGTTGCTTATGAGTTTAACAGATTAGTAAAGAATCCAACAATTTTTTTGTGATTTAAGCAGTGCAGTTAAAGGATCGAAGTGTTCTTATACTAAATTTTGTGGTCAAGCCAAATTGACTTTTGGCTTGAAAAATACTGTTGTAAAGAAAGGGGTTATCGTAGAGTTACAGAAAATATGCATAATTTCTCAAAAATGGCTGAAAACTCACAAATTTTGGCTAAAGTTTGGAATTTTAGTATTTTCAACGATTGGTCGAAAATGGGAAAATTTTGCCGTACTACCCCACTTTTTTTTTTTGATGAAACGGATAGAGCCAAAGGCTCCAGCCGACAGCAAAATATATTATTCAATTAAAATAGGGAAAGTACCATACAGTATTCACTGGCTTTACAAGATGTAAAACAGAATAAACATACAATAAGGGACAAAACATAATGAAAGACAAGATCCATCCAATCTAAAAGACACACTAGAGGAGCGAACCCACTCGTCTCATCCGAGGAGGCGAAAAGCAGAACACTACCGACTCAGTAGACACCAACTGAACGATAAATCAGCACCCCGAGAGGAGATAGAAGGATCACCAGGGTCTGCTCGGCGCGGAGGAGGGACAGTAAACCAAAGAAACAACCCACCATCACTCTCTGAACGAGGCGGCGGGTAGTGACTGAATGAGCTTCAACTCGATACAAACGAAGGCCTGGCCTCAAAACCAATCGCCGTCATGGCAAAGATCGCCTTCCTTGGAGAAAATAGCCATCGAAGACGCCAAAAGGGGACCCAAGAGGCTCAAACAGCAAACAATCAGCAAAGCAAGAAACACAGACCGAAGAATGCTATACCAGAAAATGAGCCGAAGAAGCCACTGAATAACTCAGTAGGCCATAAATCGACTAAATAGTAGAACAATATAATGAACAATGAAGAACGGTAAGCTAGCCTATGGAACCCAGCTAACCAACAAATATCCGATAGGATTATTTTTAATAAAGAAAACAGCACCCAAGCAACATCAGATCTACCAAGACCGTGAAACACGTGGTAGGAGAACCCGCGAGACAAAGAGCTCTAAATCGGAGAGCTCGGAATAAAGTAAAACAGGCCGAGCTTCTCCCAACAAAGGCACAGTAAGAATACACTGTTAGTTAAGCAAAACACCACAAAAAAGAGCCGAAGAACTCACTGACATAAACAGAATCCATCTAAAGCGGCGAAATAAACAGAATAATACTTAAGAGTAATGAAAGTCATAAGCCAGATGAAATAACAAAGGATAATAACAGCTATTACACAGGAATCAACGCAAGCATCAGAACAACCATGATAATAAACATTGAGAGCAGTCCAAGCTGCAACACGGCAGCTTCAAAAAAGAAACATCGAGCTTAGTAATGAAGTATAAAGATAACATCAAGTACAAAGTTCTAATCATATGAACTCAGTAGAAAGTCAAACAGAACGGCCAGTTCTAAACATAGGTGAAGCACTACTATATTTGTACCCATCAGTACTCCATCTCAAGAAGAGAAACGGTAGCAGACCAAACCATAGAGAACTGGGAAACACCAAAAGGTTCCCAACCAAAGAACGCCCAATAACCGGGGCTCAATGATAAGCCAAAAACATCAAAATGTTGATAAGAGACCCTTTAAGCCTGCAGAGGACAATAAACAAAAGATAATCTTAAGAACCTCCACTGAAAAATATATGAAAACTTGCTGAGACCGAATGCGAGAGCTACAAATCAAAAGAAGAATCAGCTAAGCACATACAGAAACTGGAGAACAACAACTCAGGCAGGTAGAATAACTATCAAAAGAACAGGGAGCTAAAATAGCTATAGAAACTTAAATTGCATCGAGATTAATAAGGCAATGGTAAGCTATCTCCAATCTTTCGCCCTTCAATTTATCACTGGCTTCTGATTTAAGAGAGGAAGCCCAGAAGTTGAATAAGCTTATAAGTTCTTTAGCTAAAATACGAGATGGAGTGAAATTATGCCTGAATATTCTATGATTTCTTTCTTTCCAAATAATCCATAGAATAATCTGCAGGGAGAGAATCCAAGAATAGTGGAAATCACGGTCAGGTGGATGCTTAGTCCAGCAATCGACCAAGTTGAACTGGATGTCAGATACTCCCCAGGCCAGAATGGTAATTTTCCATAACGATAGAGTATAATCGCAATTAATAAACAAGTGATTCACATCCTCGGAAAATGAATCGCAAAGCGGACACAATTGTCCCCATGCTAAATTTCTCTTGTTGAGAATTTCGACGGTAAGGAGTTTATTGTTGAGTGCTAACCACACAAGAATTTTCACCTTCAACGGAGCACAAGTACTCCAAACCACTTCGTAGAAAGGAGATCTAATCCCTCTAAAAGTGAGGAATTGATAGAAAGAGCTGACAGAGAAGATCTTAGACGCATTCCATCGCCAGAAGAAATCTTCTTTATCATGCCAAACTACATTGTTAATGATTTCGAATAATTTGTCAAACTCATGAGTTAAAAGGGGAGGGAGAGGAGATAAGAGGGGAATCGTCCATTCCCTATGGACGTCGTTGGAGCTATGGTAATCAGATACCAAAGCCAAAGGATTGGCGGCAATGCGGAAGATCGAAGGGAAAGCGGTCGCTAATGAGGACTCACCGATCCAGATGTCGGACCAGAATCTGGTCATGGATCCATCCTTACAAGCATGGCTTAACCCACAATGGAAAGCCGCTGCCGCTTTCCAAACGCCTTTCCAGAACGGAGAGGCATGCCTGTGTGGACGATCAGGAAAACTCCACCAAGCATTGGACACAAAGTAATTGGCTTTGATGCATCTAATCCAGGGGAGGTCTTCCTTCTTGAGGAAGCTCCAAATCCATTTGCCTAGTAAGGCTAGATTTTGGTGCCTAAGATCTAATACTCCTAAACCACCAGCCTTCTTAGAAGAGCAAACAAGTTTCCAATTACAAAGATGAGAACCGGGATTGTAAATCGAAGAACCCGACCAAAGGAAATTACTTCTAATACGATCGATTCTTTTGATGACCCAGGAAGGGATGAAATAGAAGGACATCATATAAAGGGGAATAGATGAGAGGACTGAGTTGAGAAGGATTAATCTACCGCCTCGTGACAATTGTCTCCCAGACCACACTGACAATCTGGATTCGACCTTGTCAATCATCGGCGACCAATCCGATCTATGAAGCCTTCCCCACCTCAGAGGAATCCCCAGATACGTAATAGGGAAGGAAGCGACCGGACAGTTAAAGAACGCGGATATGTCATCCTGCCTATTAGGAGAACCACCTAGCCAGATCACCGAAGACTTTTGAAAATTAATAGAAAGCCCCGATGCAAGTTCGAAACAGTAGAGAAGCAATTTCAGATTTCTGAGAGTATGCCGATTCGGTTTGGCTAAAATAATAGTGTCGTCGGCGTACTGAAGGTTAAGAACTCCATTGAAAGAGCGAGACTCACCCAGTCCTTCGATGACCTGGGCGTCCCAGGCATTGCGAAGAAGTTTGCTAAAAACGTCCGCAACAAGAGAGAATAAAAGGGAAGACAGAGGGTCACCTTGCCTGAGCCCGCATTTGATTTTAAATTTGTGACCCTCTGTTCCATTAATGAGGATAAAGGATGTACCCGCATACAGGCTGGATTTGATCCAGGCGATCCATTTGGGGCCAAAACCCCTATTATATAAGATATCGAACAGGAATTCCCAAGAAACGTTATCATACGCTTTTTGAAAATCAAGTTTGAGAAGAATCCCCTCAGACTTGGAGTGGTGACAATAGGATATAATTTCCTGGGCCGTAGCCACGCTATCAAGAATGAAACGATCTTTAATGAACCCCGATTGAGCCGGATCAATAAGAGGGGGAATCACCTCTCCAAGTCTAGCAAACAACACTTTCATGATGATTTTGAACGTGGAATTGATGAGACTAATCGGTCTAAATATTTTTGAATTGATGAGACTACCCCACTTTTTGAAAATATTTAGCGCTCTGCCCTACTTCCCAAAACAATTAGCGATATGCCTTTGTTTAGGACACGTCAGCAAGAAACGTTATTGGGAAAAACGGCATAGGTTATTTCGATGCCGTTCTTCCCAATAACGACATCTGTTTGAAAAAAATGTGTCATGCCGTTATTTGGAATAACGGCATAGGTTGTTTTGTTTTTCGACAGCTTGTAGTCTCCACTTAGAGAAAAAATTGCAAGTGTGAAAACCTTATAACAGATGCCGTTATTTCAAATAACGACATTCTCAATACTGATGCCGTTATTTGGAATAACGGCATGAGAATGTCGTTATTTGAAATAACGGCATCAGTTATAAATTTTTTTAATAAAAAAGTAACTTATTATTCATCCTTTCTAATGAATAAGTTAAAAAAAAAAAATCTAATTGATTAGTTATAATTTTTTTTTAAAAACTTTTTATTCATTCTCTCTGTTTCCAAACAACTAGAAGAGTTCATATTTATATATAACTGATGCCGTTATCTCCAATAACGGCATCAGTCATTCGAATGCCGTTATTCAGGATAACGACATTATTTATAAGTTTTTTTCACACTTAGAACTTTTTAAAGTTAGAAGATTCACACCTGTAAGAGAAATCTACTGATGCCGTTATTCCAAATAACGGCATGAAAAAAAAAGGTAAAATAGATGCCGTTATTGGAAATAACAGCACGTAAATAACCTATGCCGTTATTTCCAATAACGGTTTATGTTGACATGTCCTAAACAGGGGCAGGTCGCTAATTGTTTTGGGAAGTGGGGGCAGAGCGCTAAATATTTTCATAAAGTGGGGCAGTAGGGCAAAATTTTTCGAAAATGGCGCACTGGCACACAAAATCAAACCAATATAGTGACATCGAGACTTTAGTGACATTGAGAATTTTCAAAATTGGACGCAAGTGTTGGACTATAGCTTGTAAAATATTGCCAAAATTGTGGAGTACAACAAGTTTCTTAAAATTGACTGAAAATTGTGTAGTATAAGCTGAAAAAATGTGGCCAAACAGTAAAATAAGAAAATTAACCCGGATAAAAATTGTAAACTTGCTAACAAAATGTGGCCAAACAATTGTAATACAGAAATTCGTGAAAACGGCCGAAAATTGTTAACTATAGCTTATAAAATATGGCTAAAACATTGAAATACAAAATTTTTTCTAATTGGTCGAAACTATGGACTATATAGCCCACAAAAAGAGTTCCATAATCCACATTTTTTGACAATTTTCGTGAAATTACATACTTTCATGTTTTGGCCATATTTAGTGGGCTATAGTCCACACACGTTTCGGCCATTTTCGTCAAATTTCGTATTTCATTGTTATAGCATCATTTTGTGGGATATAGTCCACAGTTTTCGTCCATTTTCGTCGAATTTTTCACTGTTTTGGTCTCATTTTGTGAGATATAGTCCATAGTTATGGTCAGTTTCGTTAAATTTCGTATTTCACTATTATGGCGTCATTTTTTTTTGTTATAGTCCATAATTTTTGCCCATTTTCGTGAATTTGTATTTCACTGTTTTTGTCTCATTTTGATGTCTATAATCCACAAAGCTGTTGACAAATTTTGTGAAATTTTGTATTGTTCTGTTTTGGCCGTATTTTGTGTGCTACAAGTAGGGATGCTCTCGGATAAGGATATATCTGATTCAATCCGTATCCGAATCCGAAATTTTTGCGGATACGGATATAAAAAATCCGTATTCGGGCGGATTCGGATATCCAAGTCTAAAAAAATTTGGATATGGAGACAGATATCCCCAAAAAAAAGCGGATGCGGATACGAATATCTGCTTAATTTTATATATTTTTATTTAATAAACATATATATTTATTTATATACCGATTAAAAAATAGTTAAAATCCCCCCCCCCCACCCACCCACCCACCCAAAGCACCCGACTCCCCCCATTCCCTAACCATAATCTTCTATATTCAGCAAACCCAACTTCTCGACGCCTCAAGCCTTATCGTTTGATCTCCTTGACGCCGCGACGCCGTCAAGTACTCCGACCAAGCTTCACCCATCGCTGTCGATTACTCCGCCCAAGCTCCACCCCACATTTCGATTACTCTGCTCAAGCTCACCGTCAATTACTCCTCGCCGTCGATTACTCCGCCCAAGCTCCAAATATAAAAAAAACCCAAATCAGAAACC
This sequence comes from Hemerocallis citrina, assembly GCA_017893485.1. Lineage (NCBI taxonomy): Eukaryota > Viridiplantae > Streptophyta > Magnoliopsida > Asparagales > Asphodelaceae > Hemerocallis > Hemerocallis citrina. The sequence continues at coordinate 466,754,078 of CM030358.1, read as the reverse complement.
CTATTTCTCCCTCTTTGTTGTTGTCCGCTGCCATCGCCGTCGATTACTCCTCATTGCTATTTGCTGCTATTTATGAGACGGTGTAACTCTCTCTCTCTCTCTCTCTCTCTCTCTCTCTCTCTCTCTCTCTCTCTCTCTCTCTCTCTCTCTATATATATATATATATATATATATATATATATCTTTGAATACATTCTTCATCGTATTTTGGTAGTTTTAAGTTGGCTGCATCTTCACAAGTGCAATGATTAATTATATGTTATATGTTATATTCTTTTTAACAGAAAAATAGTGTTTATCATGTCTTCACCTAATGGACAATCTATCACTCAACCCATCAATACTGAATCATCAAGTACTTCAAATACACAAGTACGAAAACCACCGAGAAATAAATCGGAAGTGTGGAAAGATTTTGTAAAATATGACGAGGACGTAAAAGAAATGGTGGATGGGAAAGAGGTAGAAGTAAAACGCAAAAAAGCCGAGTGCATACATTGTCATTTCAAAACTAGTGCAGAAAGTAGACTTGGAACTACACACCTAAAGAACCACATAACAACATGTTCAAAGAAATCGAGAGCCGATATACGCCAAATGTTGATACGAGCATCCTCTACGAAAGTTGATGGAAAGCCTAGAAAATTATCAATTTGATAATGAGAAGAGTCGCTATAACATTTTTGGCCGCATTTTGAGGCCTATAATCCACAATTTCCAGTCATTTTTGATAATTTTTGTATTTCACCGGTTTTGCCTAATTTTGTGGCTATAGTCCACAGTTTTCGACAACTTTCATGAAATTTCATGTTTACCTTTTTGCCTACTTTTTTGTGGGCTAGTCCACAGTTTTCGGCAATTTTCATGAGATTTCATATTTTACTGTTTTAGCCTCATTTTGTGAGTCCACAATTTTCAGCCTATTTCGCAAAATTATGTATTTCACTGTGTTGGCCTCATTTTGTGGGCTATTGTCCACAACTGTAGGCCACTTTTGTTAAATTTCGTATTTCAATATTTTAGCTATATTTTGTAGGCTATAGTCAATAGTTTGCTGCTGTAACACCCCGTACTTAAGCGGGAATATATACAGTATTTTATATATATATATATATATATATATATATATATATATATATATATATATATATATATACTAGATTTGCTCGTGGGCACGTGCCTACGGCACGTCTTCGGAACGATACAACACACGAAAAGCCCTATAAACATTAAAACAACAATTATGAAGTTCAAATTTGAATAGTATGACAATAATTAGATGTAAATAAAAGTCCATGTTTCTATTAGTATATGTTGAAAAATAATTATAAATGAGGGTGTAAAATCCAACTTATTAGAACTTTAATGGTGGAAAATGATGAAATTTAACTGTTGAAGAGATATTTGCTATTTTCAATATAACATGTGTAATAAAAAAAACCATAAAAATTCTGAAAATTTTACAAACCTGAAATCTTAAAATCTAAATTTCTAAGTAAATAAAGAAAGAATGGGAGAGAGAGGGAGAGAGAGAGAGAGAGAGAAATATGAAAAAGTGAAGAGAGAAGAGAGAGATAGTAATAAAGTAATGAGTTTTTTAGTTTTGGGGGGAAAAAATTAATTTTGGGGCTTGAAATTTTTGGGGGGAAAATGTGTTTTGTGAGGTTGGATCTGGGCCTTTGATTTTGGGGGGATTGAAGGTGAGCCACTTGATAGCTTTCTTTGTGTTGGTTGTTGGCCCATGGAGATTCTATAGGGCCATGGGATTAATTTATTAATGGAAGTGGCCTATAGTATGAACTATGGGGCTTATTAAAAATGGGAATTAAATGAAAGTGTGCATGCATGGTTTGTGACATGGCTTGCTTGGCATAAAAGTCCCATATCGGAAAATGAATAGGAGTGTGTGTGTGAGATATATTAGGATCCAAATGATAAAGAATTACCTATAGGGTATACGCACCTTTTGATGGTGCCTGTGGTGGGCGTGACTAGAGTTATGTGTCCGTTCTTTCGCGTGCGCGCACGTGTAACCGCGTGCGCAGCTGAGTCGGGTTCAGGGCGTTACAAATGGTATCAGAACCGATTTTCGACATCGATCTTGGATCAGAGTGGGTTAGAGGTACGCCTGGCTAAGGACAATATGCTGGTAGAGACCGGAGGCAGTACGCTAGCAGGGTACTCCACTCCACATCGACTAGAAAGACGGTCCTGTATTAGCTTGCGAGTCCCGGGCTCAGCGAGGACGCTGAGTTCTTAAGGAGTGGTGTGTGTAACACCCCATACTTAAGCGGGTATATATATAATATTATATATAGAAATATATATAATATTATATATAGAAATATATTTAATAATATATATATAATAAATAAATAAATAAAAGAGTGAGATGAGTTATTGGTTGTTGGCCTATAGAAAGATCCTATAGGGCTTGATTGGTTGAAAGGGATTGATGGGAGGCCTATAGGATGTTCTATGGGGCATCTATATAATAAATTACAAAGAAAGCTATCAAGTGGCTCACAATCAATCCCCCCTAAAATCAAAGGCCTAGATCAAACCTCACAAAACATATTTTCCCTCCAAAATTTCAAACCCCAAAACCAAAATTTTCCCCCCAAACTAAAAAACTTATTACTTTATTACTATCTCCCTCCTCTCTCTTTACTTTTTCATATTTCTCTCTTTCTCTCTCTCCCTATCTCTCTCTCCCATTCTTTCTATATTTATTTAGAAATTTAGATTTTCAGATTTTTTTTTGCACATGTTATATTGAAAATAGTAAATATCTCTTCAACTCCACACTTAAAGTTCTAAGAAGTTAGATTTTATACTCCCATTTATAATTTTTTTCAACATATACTAATGGAAACATGGACTTTTATTTACAACTAATTATTGTCATACTATTCAAACTTGAGCTACATAATTGTTGTTTTACTGTTTATAGGCTTTTCGTGTTTTGTATCGTTCCGAAGACGTGCCGTAGGCACGTGCTCACGGGCAAATCTAGTATGTTAATATTGCATGAATATGAGAATGTGCATGCATGGTGATGGTGACAGTGGCCTTGGCTTGGGGATAAATCCCATATCGAAAATGGAAGAGGAGTGTGTGTGAGTTATATTAGGATCCAAATGATAAAGGATTACCTAATGGGTTAACCCACCTTTTGATGGTGCCTCTGGTAGGCGTGGCTAGAGTTTTGTGTCCGTTCTTTCGCGTGCGCGCACGTGTAGCCGCGTGCACAGCTGAGCCGGGCTCGGGGCGTTACAGCTGCAATTTTTGTGAAATCCGTATTTCAATGTTTTGGCCTTATTTTATGGGCTATAGTCCACAACTTTTAGCAACGTTCGTGAAATTTCGTATTTTCTTGTTTTAGCCATTTTTATGCGCTATAACCTATAGCTTTCGACCATATTCGTGAGATTTCGTATTTCACTGTTATTTCCTCATTTTGTGAGCTATAATCCACAATTTTCTGCCACTTTCACGAAATTTCGTATTTCACGATTTTGGTCTCATTTTGTTGGCTATGGTCCACAATTGTCGACAACTTCCTTGAAATTTCATATTTCAATGTTTTAGCCATATTTTGTGGGCTATGGTCCATAGTTTTCTGTCACTTTCGTGAAATTCGTATTTCACAATTTTAGTCTCGTTTTGGGGCCTATAGTCTACAGGTTTCAGCCATTTTCGTCAAATTTCGTAGTTCACTATTATGACATCAGTTTGTAGGATATAATCCACAGTTTTTAGCCACTTTCGTTAAATTACGTATTTCACTGTTATAGCCTCATTTTGTGGAATGAGGCCAAAACAGTGAAGTAAGACACGAAAATGACTGAAAACTGTGGACTATATAGTCTGCAAAATATAGCAAAAATAGAACAATTCAAAATTTCACGAACGTTGTAAAAAACTGTGGACTAGCCCACAAAATTGTACTAATAGTGAACTCCAAAATTCACGAAAATGACCAAAAATTATGGATTATAGCCCTCAAAATGAGGATAAAATGGTGAAATACATAATTTAACAAAAGTAGTCGAAAACTGTGGACTACATCTCACAAATATGGCCAAAATAGGAAAGTTTGAAATTTCACGAAAGTTGCTGAAAATTGTGGATTATAGCCCACAAAATGTGGTCAAAACAGTAGAAACCGAAATTTCACAAAAAATGGTCGAAAACTCTAGACTATAGACCACAAAATAAGCTCAAAACAACGAAATTTGAATTTCACGAAAATGGCAGAAAACTATTGACTACAGCACAAAAAATATGGCTAAAACATTGAAATACGAAATGTCACGAAAGTGCAGACATTTGTGAACCATAGCGACAAAATGAGGTCAAAACAGTGAAATATGAAATTTCACATAAATGGTCAGAAACAATAGACTAGCCACAAAATAAGGTCAAAATGCTGAAATACTAATTTCACGAAAATGGCATAACACAATGGATTGTAGCCCACAAAATATGGCTAAAACATTGAAATACGAAATTTCATGAAATTGGCCTACATTTGTGGACCATGGCTTACAAAACGAGGCAAAAACAGTGAAATACGAAATTTTACAAAAGTGGTCGAAAACTGAGGACTAGCCCACAAAATGTGGCAAGAACAATGAAATATGAAATATGACGAAAATGGTCGAAAACTATAGACTAGCCCACAAAATACTGCTAAAATAGGGAAATACAAAATTTCACGAAAATGGTCGAAAACTATAGACAATAGCCCACAGAATAATGCCAAAATTATGAAATACGAATTTCACGAAAATGGAAAAAACCTATGGATAGCCCACAAAATATGGCTAAGAAATTGAAGTACGAAATTTCACGGAAGTGGCCGATAATTGTGGACCAAAGCCCACAAAATGAGCCCATACATTGAAATACAAAATTTCACTAAAGTGAATGAAAACTGTGGACTATAAGCCACAAAATGACCGAAACAGTGAAATACGAAATCTCATGAAAATGGCCGAAAAAAGTGGACTTAGACCACAAAATGAGGCCAAAACGGTGAAATACGAAATTTCACGAAATTGGCCGAACACTGTGAAGCGCACAAAATGAGGTCAAAATGGTGAAAAACTAAGTTTCACAAAAATGGCTGAAAACTAAGGACTTACCCCACAAAATATGGCAGAAAGGAGAAATAAATTTTTTTACAAAAGTGGCTGAAAACTGTGGGCTACATGCACACAAAATTTGGCGAAAACAATGGAATACAATTTTTTTCTCGAAAATGGCCGAAAATTTTGGACTAGGAACCAAAATAAGGGGGAAAATGTGAAATACAGAATTTAACGATAGCAGCCGAAAATTGTGCACTATAGCCCACAAAATGAGGCAAAAACCGTGAATATGAAATTTCAAGAAAGTGGTCGAAAATTGTGCATTATAGCCCACAAAATGAGGCCTGAACAGTGAAATACGAAATTTGATGAAAAAGGCCAAAAAACTATGGACCCACAAATTACGGCCAAAACATAACAATACAATATTTCACAAAATTTGACACAAAATGTAGACTATCGACAGCAAAATGAGTTGAAAATAGTGAAATACAAAATTTATGAAAATGGCGGAAAACAGTGGATTATGTCCCACAAAATCATGCCATAACAGTGAAATACGAAATTTAACGAACGTGGCAGAAAATTGTCGGCTATAACCCACAGAATGAGACAGGAACAGGGAAATATGAAATTTTAAGAAAATGTTCGAAAATTAGAAACTATATGTAACGCCCCGGATCCCCATTACCGGACATCCGTGACATCACCAAGACCTTTGCCTTCAAATGCATCTCAACACAGTAAATAACACGGAAATTTAAACATTTTTATTGCCATCAGAGTTATTACTTCAATAATTACAATGTCAAATTATACTTGAATGAGGAATACAAATTACATAACTTATTACAATTGATTACAAGAATATTTAAACTTTTCTTGTGAAGCCATCGGCTGTCTTTCAGATCGGCAATCCCTTGGTCACTGCCGAAACTCCGCTGAGTGGTCTATCTGCCCCCCCCCCCCCCCCCCGGACTTACCCCGCGGCTTGAGCCTTCTGCTGCGTGACTCTGATAATTCTGCACCCGCTCGAAGGGTAGGCATGTACACTGCCACTACTTGGATGCCCTGCTGATCTTGGGCTCTCCTGTACTCGTGACCGATATCCATGTACCTAAAAGGTGGGGTACGTCAGTAATTCTACTGATGCAATGCTGATAAGGAAACAATGATTCTCAAACTATCACACTCACAAATTCATCTTGAATGGAAATTAAACGTGCATCCTGGTTTCCTAGTGTTCGTGTATGCCATGACCTGAAGTCTATTCAAACACAGAGTACAGAACAGATGCACCTAATTTAATGTCAGCAAGACTCTGGACACACATGCATCCCATACTACATGTGCCCCAGATCAAGCCGTTTCTCCAGTTCAGGGATTTGAACCCTCGCTATGCAATGCATTCTAATTCAGTCCACTTCCTGTTCCTGATAGTATGACATGGTTGAGGAGGTATAAATAAAGGAAATAATTTGAGGCGCTACCCCGTTGTCACCAATAATTGTTGCATCGGACCCTCCTCAAAAGCTGTGACGAAATATACACACAGCATATCCATTGCGCAGAAGATTCATTATGATCCATTCGTGTCCACCAACATAGAACATGATGGTCTCGAAGGTCTAAAACCACATATCCGCCAGGAAATCGACGTCCCGTTCTTACCATGGTACTTCAGGAATCAACAGTGCAAGATACGCACACGCAGCACATATCCCTAATGACAGGAAGAGACAACCCATAGTATCACCACCTAGTGCTAACTCTCATAACGAGTTGGATTATAGGGAATCACCCCTAACACCAATTCGATCTTCGAGCGAAATGATAAAGAAAAACCTAATCAATGCAGTTTACTGAAACAAGTTGTTACCCAAATTACACTCGGTGTCGATCAACAATGTCGAGCCCGTCCGGTCTGTCAAAACAACAATCATCACGGAAATCACATCCACTGATTTCCAATACCTTCACCGGTCAGCGACCAAATAATTCCAGCCTGTGACCCTCAACGAGTGGTCTAACGGGGTCCCAATGATGCAATACAATTCAATGAAGGTAAGCACACACATAACCATCCATTCTTGACCATTGATAGATTCAGGCATCGAGACACCCAACACAACCCGACCAGAGCCATAACCCAACTTACTCATGTCCACCATGAGTACTAAGCACATGATCTTGTCGAAGTTCTAAATAAAATGCTAAAACCCATCATTTAAACCTGATAGCTCATGATCACCACACTGCGGTATGCAGAGGGTTCCTCATTAATTGTCCAATGAAACAGTTCAAGAAATACCACTAGCTGTGACCCAAGCTACGCTCGTCGGAAACCAATACACTCAGAATTTCCTAGAAGGGTAAGGAGATCCATTGCCATCCCCTAGTCGATGATTCCCTCAATTTCTTTTAAAGGACTCAAGTCCCCGAGTTAACTCAAGCTTCATCAAATGACCTCTAAAAATTCTAAAAATTCTAAAATTTGAGATTCATCAAATAGACTCATACCAAAAGTTACTCCCAAAATTTCATAGCAAAATAATAAACATACAAGGAGTTATGGCCTTTTAAACCTCAGTCCCAAACACAGTCAGCTTCAGCCAACACCTTCAGACACTGTTTTAAATATCCTCCGATACGGCCGAAATTTCGGCCGAAATTTCGTTTCGACTAGCTTGCCGATACGAAATTACATATTTTATACTCTATATCGTTTTGGACCGAAATGTGTAGATTTCGGCCGAAATTGCCGAAATATCGGCTTAAATATTGGCCGAAATATTGCCGAAATTGGCGAAATATTAGCCGAAATAGACACAAATGTTATTGTGAATATAAAAAAAATTGTTTTACTTTTTGCATATGTCTTTCAATATAAGACCTTAAACTAAGATAATGTGAGAATTTCGGCTCGCTATTGTTTGTATATATGCAAAGTCAAGTAAGTTTATTAACTAATACATTTTTTCTAATCAATGTAAATTCAGTTTAGTTATATACTTATATTACATTCTCTTCTATATTATTGTTAAATTTTGTGAATATTTACCGTAATTGATTCATGTCATTTGTTATATTATACAGTATTTTATATGATAAATGACATGTAGGACATATAATATTTTATTTAATAACCAAAAAAATATTTATTGAGTATAGGAAATGAACATCCGATATGATCACATTTCCCCGACATCTTCTCCGATATCTCCGATCCGAGACGAAACACCCCTTGCCGAGACGAGTCCGAAATCCGAGATTTAAAACCATGCCTTCAGACCAATCGCACTCTACAAATTTTTCGGGGCATCAAACGACCTCGGAAAATTACGAAATTTAGGACTATAGTTGTAGACACCTATAAGAGTGTCCACAAAAATTCTCAGCTCAAAATACCCGTTCTTTTCCGAGATACAATATCAGAAAGACACAAAATTTCTCACAGCCAGCAGCTATTCTGGCTGCTCACTGTCCTGACTTGGGCCCATTGTTTGGGCTACTAAAATGCATCCAAATATTATGAAAAAAATCATGGATACTCTACATACATAGAAGAACAACTTCCCAAAATTTGAGCTCATAATTCCGAGCCATTTGGGTGCAAGAAATTCTCAAACATACCCTCACAATCATGCTACTTAACAAAACTCATAAAAGAGTAATTTTTACCATACAACTTATCTTTTCCTAGCACTTCTCATACTCAAACATGGTAACAAAATTATAGCTACCACTACTACACATCCATTGATACCAAAACAAAATAAATACCAAAGAGTTTAAGAGATCACCCACATGAAGTTTGCAAAATCTCCTTGTAGCTTGGCTCCTAGCTTTGCTTGTTTGCTTGCCTTTGCTCCTTGTACTTGTATAGCTTGGCCAACACCCTCTCCTACACTTCTTCTTCTCCTTCTCTACTACTCCTTCTATTCTAAAAGACTTCTCCCTTTCCCTTATATTTTTTTTTGAACAAGGAGGAATGGAGAAGGCTTAGGAGGAGAATGAATGGAGTTTGGAAAATGGAGTGAGGTGAGATGGAAGGGGGGGGGTTATATGCGCCGGAATTTGGGACGGTGGGTGTAGGATGGAATGTGGTGAGGTGTCGGGTTGAGATGGAGGGTGAGATGGGTGAAGGGATGAAGGGTGGATTGAGTGCCAACACATCCAAGCTAGAAGCTTCTTGGAAACTTCCTTGAAGCTCCTAGGAAATTTCCTATCTTCATGAGTTAATCTCCACATGGTGAATTAATTCCACCATTGGATCTTCATCAAGATCCAAGCCATGATGTGATGCTAGGGTTCCTAACCCTATGTTAGGTCAAGGAACCCTAGGTCACCATACCCCGCTTCTAACCCTAGTGCACAATCTCAACCCACATTTAATCCAAGCACTAGCTTTAATTGAAAGTAACCAATATATATAAATTAAAATCTATAAAAATATAGGTTTTGTAGAAATCATAACTTTCTCCCGACAATTGTTTGGTCGAAACAATCGGGACAAAACTACAGTTTAATTGAGAAGATATCCCGAGTTTATCTCATCCGGTTCAGAACAGCTCATATGTCTGAAATCTCCCCATTAAAGCTGATAACTATTAGAAAAAATACGTAATCGTGTGCTATACTCAGATGTGCACAGATTTCTACACAAAAATAGTCATGCTATTTTGCGGGGTATTACACTATAAGCCCACAAAATATGGCCAAAACAGTGAAATACAAATTTTCACGTAAGTTAATGAAAATTGTGGACGATAGCGCACAAAATGAGGCTAAAATAGTGAAATCCGAATTCACAAAAATAGTTGAAAATTGTACACTATAGCCTACAAAATATGGTCAAAATAGTGAAATACGAATTTCACAAAAGTGACCAATAATAGTGGACCGAAGCCCACAAAATGGGGCGAAAACAGTGAAATATGGAATTTCACGAAAGTTGTCAAAATCAGTGGAAACCACAAAATGAGGTCAAAACAATGAAATACAAATTCACGAAAATGACTAAAAACTGAATGAGGCCAAACCATGAAAAACAATATTTAACGGAAGTGGCCAAAAACGGTGGACTATTGTAGCCCTCAACATGAGGTCATCACAGTGACATACAAAATTTAACAAAAATGGATGAAAATTATCGATTATCTCACAAAATGAGGCCATAAAAGTGAAATACTAAATTTCACAAAAATGGCTGAAGCATGTGGACTATAGCCCACAAAATAATGCCACAATAATGAAATACGAAATTTCACGATAATGGTCAAAAACAGTAGACTAAAGCCCACAGAATATGGTCATAACAGGGAAATGAAAATTGCCAAAAACTGTGGACTATAGCCTTGAAAATAAGGCCATAATGGAATTTCAAGAAAGTTACTGAAAACTGTGTACAAAATTTCATGAAAACGACCAGAAACTGTGAACTATAACCGACAAAATGGGGCAAAAACAGTAAAATAAGAAATCTCTTGAAAGTGATCGCAAACAGTGTACTATAACCCATCAAATGAGGGAAATAAAAAATCTCACGAAAGTGATAGAAAACTGCGGATTATAGCTCACAAATGAGGCTAAAAGAGTCAAATACAAAATTTTATGAAAACGGTCGGAAACTGTGGACTATAACCCACAGAATTTGGTCGTAACAGGGAAATTCAAATTTCATGAAAATTGCAAAAAACTGTGGACTATAGCCTTGAAAATGAGGCCAAAATAGAATTTCAAGAAAGTTGTTGAAAACTGTGTACAAAATTTCACGAAAACGACCAGTAACTTTGGACAATAGCCCACAAAATGAGGCCAAAACAGTAAAATACGAAATCCCATGAAAGTGATCGAAATCAGTGTACTATAGCCCACAAAATGAGGAAAATAAAAAATTTCAAGAAAGTGGCAGAAAACTGTGGACTATATAGCCCACAAATGAGACTAAAACAGTCAAAATACAAAATTTCACGAAAATGGTCGAAAATAGTTGACTATAACCCACAAAATGAGGCCAAAATAGTAAAATACGAAATCTCATTAAAGTGATCGACAACGGTGGTCTATAGCCCACAAAATGTGGGAAATAAAAATTCTCCCGAAAGTGGCCGAAAACTGTGGAATATATAGCCCACAAATGAGACTAAAACAGTCAAATACAAAATTTCACGAAAACAGCCGGAAACTGTGAACTATAACCCACAAAAAGAGGCCAAAACAGTAAAATACAAAATCTCTTGAAAGTGATCGAAAACAGTGTACTATAGCCCACAAATGAGACTAAAACAGTCAAATGCAAAATTTCACGAAAATGGCCAGAAACTGTGGACTATAACCCACAAAACGATGCTAAAACAGTAAAATACGAAATCTCACGAAAGTGATCGAAAATAGTGTAATAGACCACAAAATGAGGGAGATAAAATATCTCATGGTAGTGGCCGAAAACTGTGGACTCCCACAAAAGAGGCTAAAACAAAGAAATACAAAATTTCACGAAAACGGCAAGTAACTTTGGACTATAACCGAAAAATGGGGCCAAAACAGTAAAATAAGAAATCTCATGAAAGTGATTGCAAACAGTGTATTAGATAGCCCATCAAATGAGGGAAACAAAAAAGCACACGAAAGTGATCGAAAACTGCGGATTATAGCCCACAAATGAGGCTAAAAGAGTCAAATAAAATTTTTCACGAAAACGGTCGGAAACTGTGGACTATAACCCACAAAATCAGGCCAAAACAGCAAATACAAAATCTCATGAAAGTGATTGAAAATAATGTACTATAGCCCTCAAAATGAGGGAAATAAAAAATTTCATGAAAGTGACCGAAAACTGTGGACTATAGACCACAAATGAGGCTAAAACAGTCAAATACAGAATTTCACGAAAATGGTCAGAAATAGTGGACTATAACCCACAAAATGAGGCCAAACTAGTAAAATACGAAATCTCATGAAAGTGATCGAAAACCGTGTATTATAGCCAACAAAATGTGGGAAATAAACATTCACACGAAAGTGGCCGAAAACTGTGGACAACAGCCCACAAATGAGCTAAAACAGTCAAATACAAAATTTCACGAAAACGGTCGTAAACTATGAACTATAACCCACAAAATGAGGCCAAAACAGTAAACACGAAATCTTATGAAAGTGGCCGAAAACAGTGTACAAAAGCGCACAAAATGTGGGAAAAAAATCTCACGAAAGTTATCAAAAACTGTGGATTATAGCCCACAAATGAGGCTAAAACAGTCAAATACAAAATTTCACGAAAACGGTTAGAAATTGTGGACTACAAACCAGAAAACGAGGCCAAAAAAGTAAAATACGAAATCTCACAAAAGTGATCGAAAACAGTGTACTAAATCCCACGAAATGAGGAAAATAAAAAATCTCACGAAAGTGGCCACTCACAAATGAGGCTAAAACAGTCAAATACAAAATTTCATGAAAATGGCTGGAAACTGTGGACTATAACCCACAAAATGGGGCCAAAACAGTAAAATACGAAATCTCATTAAAGTGATCGAAAACAGTATACTATAGCCCACAAGAAAAGGGAAATAGAAAATTTGACGAAAGTGGCGAAAACTGTGGACTATATAGCCCTCAAATGAGGCTAAAACAGTCAAATACAAAATTTCACGAAAACGGTCGGAAACTATGGACTATAACCCACAAAATGTGGCCAAAACAGTAAAATACGAAATCCCATGAAAGTGATCGAAACAGTGTACTATAGACCTCAAAATGTGAGAAATAAATATTCTCACGAAAGTGGCAGAAAACTGTGGACTATAGCCCACAAATGAGGCTAAAAGAGTCAAATACAAAATTTTACGAAAACGGCCGGATACTGTGTACTGTAACCCACAAAATGAGGACAAAACAGTGAATTACGAAATCTCATGAAAGTGATAGAAATCAGTGTACTATAGCCCACAAAATGTGGAAAATAAAAAATTTCACGAAAGTGGCAGAAAACTGTGGACTATAGCCCACAAATGAGACTAAAAGAGTCAAAATACAAAATTTCACGAAAACGGTCGAAAATAGTTGTCTATAACCCACAAAATGAGGCCAAAACAGTAAAATACGAAATCTCATTAAAGTGATCGAAAACGGTGGACTATAGCCAACAAAATATGGGGAATAAAAATTCTCACGAAAGTGGCCGAAAACTGTTGACTATACCCCACAAATCAGGCTAAAACAGTCAAATACAAAATTTCACGAAAACGGCCAGAAACTGTTGACTATAACCCACAAAATGATGTCAAAACAGTAAAATACGAAATTTCATGAAAGTGATCGAAAACAGTGTACTAGCCCACAAAATGTGGGAAATAAAAATTCTCACGAAAGTGATCAAAAACTGTGGATTATAGCCCACAAATGAGGTTAAAAGAGTCAAATAAAAAATTTTACGAAAACGGTCGGAAACTGTGGTCTATAACCCACAAAATGTGGCCCAAACTTTAAAATATGAAATCTCATGAAAGTGATCGAAATCAGTGTACTATAGCCCACAAAATGAGGGAAATAAAAAATTTCACGAAAGTGGCCGAAAACTGTGGACTATAGCCCACACATGTGGCTAAAATAGCGAGATACCAAATTTGACGAAAACGGTCAGAAACTGTGGACTACAACCCACAAAACGAGGCCAAAACAGTAAAGTACGAAATCCCACGAAAGTGATCAAAAATAGTGTACTCTTGCCCACAAAATGAGCGAAATAAAAAATCTCACGAAAGTGGCCGCTCACAAATGAGGCTAAAATAGTCAAATACAAAATTTCATGAAAACGGCCGGGAACTGTGGACTATACCCACAAAATGGGGCCAAAACAGTAAAATAGGAAATATCATGAAAGTGATCGAAAACAATGTACTATAGCCCACAAGAAGAGGGAAATGGAAAATTTGACGAAAGTGGCCAAAAACTGCGGACTATATAGCCCACAAAGGAGGTTAAAACAATCAAATAGAAAATTTCACGAAAATGGCCGGAAACTGTGGAGTATAACCCACAAAATGTGGCCAAAACAATAAAATACAAAATCTCATGAAAGTGATCGAAACAATGTACTATAGCCCACAAAATGTGGAAATAAATATTCTCACGAAAGTGATCGAAAACTGTGGATTAGAGCCCACAAATGAGGCTAAAGGAGTCAAATACAAAATTTTACGAAAACGGCCAGAAACTGTGGACTATAACCCATGAAATGAGGCCAAAACAGAAAATACGAAATCTCATGGGAGTGATCAAAATCAGTGTACTATAGCCCACAAAATGAGGGAAATAAAAAAAATTACGAAAGTGGCATAAAACTGTGGACTATAGCCCACAAATGAAACTGAAACAGTCAAAATACAAAATTTCACGAAAACGGTTGAAAATAGTTGACTATAACCCACAAAATGAGGCCAAAGCAGTAAAATACGAAATCTCATTAACGTGATCGAAAACGTTGGACTATAGCCCACAAAATGTGGGAAATAAAAATTTTCACGAAAGTGGCCGAAAACTGCGGACTATAGCATACAAATGAGGCTAAATCCGTCAAATACAAAATTTCACGAAAATGCGGAAACTGTGGACTATAACCCACAAAATGAGGCCAAAATAGTAAAATACGAAATCTCATGAAAGTGATCGAAAACCGTGTGCTATAGTCCACAAAATGAGGGAAATAAAAATCCACACGAAAGTGGCTGAAAACTGTGGACCACAGCCCACAAATGAGGCTAAAAGAGTCAAATACAAAATTTTACGAAAACGGTCGGAAACTGTGGACTATAACCCACAAAATGAGGCCAAAACTGTAAAATACAAAATCCCATGAAAGTGATCGAAATTAGTGTACTATAAGCCCACAAAATGAGGGAAATAAAAAATTTCACAAAAGTGGTCGAAAACTGTGGACTATAACCCAGAAATGAGGCTAAAACAGTCAAATACAAAATTTCACGAAAACGGTCAGAAACTGTGGACTATAACCCACAAAATGTGGCCAAAACAGTAATATACGAAATCTCATGAAAGTGATCGAAACAGTGTACTATAGCCCACAAAATGTGGGAAATAAAAATCCTCTTGAAAGTTTTTGAAAACTGTGGAATAGCCCACAAATGAGGCTAAAAGAGTCAAATACAAAATTTTACGAAAACGGTCGGAAACTGCGGACTATAGCCCACAAATTGAGCCAAAAATAGTAAAATACGAAATCTCATGAATGTGATAAAAAATCAGTGTACTATAGCCCACAAAATGAGGGAAATAAGAAAATTACGAAAGTGGCCGAAAACTGTGGACTGTAAGCCCACAAATGAGGCTAAAACAGTCAAATACAAAATTTTACGAAAACGGCAGGAAACAGTGGACTATAATCCACAAAATGAGGTCAAAACAGTAAAATACGAAATCTCATGAAAGTGATCGAAAATCGTGTACGCCTACAAAATATGGGAAATGAAAATTCTCACGAAAGTGGTCGAAAACTATAGACTAGAGCCCACAAATGAGGCTAAAACAATCAAATACAAAATTTCACGCAAATGGTCGGAAACTATGGACTATAACCCCCAGAATGAGGCCAAAACAGTAAATACGAAATCTCATGAAAGTGGTCGAAAACAGTGTACTTAAAGCCCACAAAATGTGGGAAATAAAAATTCTAACGAAAGTGATCGAAAACTGTGGATTATAGCCCACAAATGAGGCTAAAACAGTCAAATTACAAAATTTCATGAAAACGGCAGGAAACTGTGGACTATATAACCCACAAAATGGGGCCAAAACAATAAAATACGAAATATCATGAAAGTGATCGAAAACAGTGTACTATAGCGCACAAGAAGAGGGAAATAGAAAATTTCACGAAAGTGGTCGAAACAGTGGACTATAGCCCACAAATGAGGCAAAAATAGTCAAATACCAAATTTCATGAAAACGGTCGGAAACTGTGGACTATAAACCACAAAAAGTGGCGGCCAAAACTGTAAATTACGAAATCTCGTGAAAGTGATTGAAACAGTGTAGCCCACAAAATGTGGGAAACAAAAATTCTCCCGAAAGTGATCGAAAACTGTGGATTATAGCCCACAAATGAGGCTAAAAGAGTCAAATACAAAATTTTACAAAAACGGTCGGAAACTGTGAACTATAACCCACAAAATAAGGCCAAAACAGTAAAATACGAAATCTCATGAAAGTGATCGAAATCAGTGTACTATAGCCCACAAAATGTGGTATATAAAAATTTTTACGAAAGTGGCAGAAAACTGTGGACTACAGCTCACAAATGAGACTAAAACAGTCAAAATGCAAAATTTCACGAAAACGGTCGAAAATAGTTGAATACAAAATTTCACGAAAACGGCCGGAAACTGTAGACTATAACCCACAAAATGAGGCCAAAATAGTAAAATACGAAATCTCATGAAAAAGATCGAAAACCGTGTAATATGGCCCACAAAATGAGGGAAACAAAAATTCCCACGAAAGTGGCCGAAAATTGTGGACTACAGCCCACAAATAAGGCTAAAATAGTCAAATACTAAATTTCACGAAAACGGTCGGAAACTGTGGACTATAACCCACAAAATGTGGTCATTACAGTAAAATACGAAATCTCATGAAAGTGATCGAAACAGTGTACTGCCCACAAAATGTGGGAAATAAAAATTCTTACGAAAGTGGCCGAAAACTGTGGACTATAGCCCACAAATGAGGCTAAAATAGTCAAATACAAAATTTAACGAAAACGGTCGAGAACTATGGACAATTACCCACAAAATGTGGCAAAAACAGTAAAATACGAAATCTCATGAAAGTGATCGAAACTGTGTACTATAGCCCACAAAATGAGGGAAATAAAAAATTTCACGAAACTGGCAGAAACGGTGGACTATAGCCCACAAATGAGACTAAAACAGTCAAAATGCAAAATTTCACGAAAACGGTCGAAAATAGTTTACTATAACCCACAAAATGAGGCCAAAACAGTAAAGTACGAAATCTCATTTTACAAAATATGGAAAATAAAAATTCTCACGAAAGTGGCCGAAAACTGTGGACATAGCCCACAATTGACGCTAAAACAGTCAAATACAAAATTTCACGAAAATGGTCGGAAACTGTGGACTATAACCTACAAAATGAGGCTAAAACATTAAATACGAAATCTCATGAAAGTGGTCAAAACAGTGTACTAAAGCCCACAAAATGTGGGAAATAAAATTCTCACGAAAGTGATTGAAAACTGTGGATTATAGCCCAGAAATGAGGCTAAAACAGTTAAATACAAAATTTCATGAAAACGGCCGGAAACTGTGGACTATAACCCACAAAATGGGGCCAAAACAGTACAATACGAAATCTCATGAAAGTGGCCGAAAACTGTGGACTATAGCCCACAAATGAGGCTAAAACAGTCAAATACCAAATTTCACGAAAAGGGTCGAAAATTGTGGACTATAACCCACAAAATGTGGCCAAAACTGTAAATTACGAAATCTCGTGAAAGTGATTGAAACAGTGTAGCCCACAAAATGTGGGAAACATTAATTTGCCCAAAAGTGATTGAAACAGTGTAGCCTACAAATGAGGCTAAAAGAGTCAAATACAAAATTTTACGAAAACGGTTGGAAACTGTGGACTATAATCCACAAAATTAGGCCAAAACAGTAAAATACGAAATCTCATGAAAGTGATCGAAATCAGTGTACTATACCCACAAAATGAGGTAAATAAAAAATTCCACGAAAGTGACAGAAAACTGTGGACTATAGTCACAAATGAGACTAAAACAGTCAAAATGCAAAATTTCACGAAAACGGTCGAAAATAGTTGACTAACCCACAAAATGAAGCCAGAACAGTAAAATACGAAATCTCATTAAAGTGATCGAAAACAGTGGACTATAGCCCACAAAATGTGGGAAATAAAAATTCTCACGAATGTGGCCGAAAACTGTGGACTATAGCCCAGAAATCAGGCTAAAACAGTCAAATACAAAATTTCACGAAAACGGTCGGAAACTGTGGACTATAACCCACAAAACGAGGCCAAAACCGTAAAATACGAAATTTCATGAAAGTGATCGAAACAGTGTACTATAGCCAAAAAATGTGGGAAATAAAAATTCTCACGAAAGTGATCGAAAACTGTGGATTATCGCCCACAAATGAGGCTAAAAGAGTCAAATACAAAATTTTACGAAAACGGTCGGAAACTGTGGATTATAACCCACAAAATGCGGCCAAAACAGTAAAATACGAAATCTCATGAAAGTGATCGAAATCAGTCTACTATTGTTCACAAAATGAGGGAAATAAAAAATTTCACGAATGTGGCCGAAAACTGTGGACTATAGCCCACAATTGAGGCTAAAACAGTCAAAAACAAATTTCACGAAAATGGTCAGAAACTGTGGACTACAACCCACAAAACGAGGCCAAAACAGTAAAATTCAAAATCTCACGAAAGTGATCGAAAACAGTGTACTATTGTAACGCCTCGAATTCCAAATACGACCGAATTCGAGATTTCACAGGATCTTTACTTCACTTCGTACAATTTTACAAGAAAATTAAAACTTTTTCAACAACATCAGAGTTCTTTACAATTTGTTTACACAGCGGAAGAATATAAGAAATACATCATTTAAAGTAAAATACAACTTATACAATTTTATCAATGTAAATCATCAACTGCATCATAACATCTTTACTTCTTCATGGAAATGTCCATTACCTACATATTAAGCTGTGGGCACGTCAGTCACTTACAACTGACGAAAATGTTATACTCTGCCATCCTCTCTATGCCGTACGTATAACGACCTCATTACTTTAACATGTAAGTGTATGCCATGCCTTAATGCCTAATGCACACATTTTTATACTAGGATGACACTAATGCATACTTGTTCGGATTCTATGCATCCCATACTATATAGGTCCGAGGGCAAGCACCTACGTACTCCACAATAAAGGGCCCAATCCCTCGCCATGACACTACCCAGTAGTAAGAACAAGGTTTAGGCATTCCACGAGTACGGATCCCAATCCCAGAGTACACTGCCTGACTGTTATACAGACTCCTCGTCGTGCGAATCCCCCGCAAGTGCCACTCTAGCCCCGGTATACGTATATACACTGGAGTACGAAAACTATCCGCCCGACTATGCATAGTCCCGGATTTAAAACTCGTCTCCATCGGAGCAACCACAGTCCCGAAGTACACCGCCCGGCTGGGCCTATAGTCCCAGAGTACACCACCCGACTATATAGAGTGCCCTACTTACGTTTGTCCAGGTTTACTACACTTCTCTTAAGTGCCTAATTCTTAAGTTCAAGACATGAATAATTTATCATTCCTAGAATTAGTTTTACCTCCTACCAGACTTATTCACACAAAAAATACGAGATAGCTCCATGGCAATATCTCAAAATTATATCTCAATCTTTTCTTTCAAAGGTGCCGGTAACCGAGGTTTTGCTAACTCTAAAATATAATTTTCATGTACAAGAATCATGGGTATTCACACCCTTCAATAATCATGTCTTAACTCAAAGTATTCTTTATCTATTCACAACGTGGTACATGCCTTGCTTTAGCATCCTTTATTCAATTCATTCACTATCTTTCTAAGACAACAATTCTTTTCATGAGTTTATAGCATAGATCCAAAATCTCTTTTAGGAAAATAATCACATAAAATTCTTAATCACAAACATGCATATTCATATATTCTCATCAAGGCAAACAAGTGATATAGTAATTATTTCCAAAACTCTTTATGAATTCTCACTAGATTTTAATCTCATCTAGCATTTCTTATTCAACAAAAAGGGTTCGTTTTTAAACAAGAGAATCTCATAACTTATCACACATTTTTCTCTTTAAAAAAATGAGAGTCATTTACTCAAATAATACATTTAGAAACAAAGCGCATTTACTATTTCAATTCTCTTTTCACTTTCAAAAATATAAGATTAAATTTAAGAACTACTCTTAATAAATCTTTATGTGAGTTTAGAAATAAAAAAAAATGAAATTTTCCACACTTTTACCCAAGTCAGTAAGTGCCCAAAATAGAACTAACAAAATAAATAAATAAATAAAAAAGAGTGGTCAGTTTCGAACCCGGGTCTGCCGACCGCACACAACAGCGCCCAAAGCTCCATGGGCTAGCCACTAAGTCCATTATGGACTTGTGTGATAAATTGGGTTAAACATTTTTATACAATCAGTGCAGAATCGGATCTTTATTGAGTAAAACAAAATAAAAGGTGACTATCAAGATTTGAACCCAAGACCTCTTATAAAGGGTGCTCTGTATTGCACTAACTAACCAGTAAGTCTAAGTGTATTTTCTGTTTAGGAATTGTACTAATGTACTTTTGTTTATACTATTCTGAATTTGGTTTCTTTTAATAAAACTTGTTTACCCAATAATCCAATCCTTTAGTATATTGGAATAAACCTCGCTTTTGGACTGAGATGAAATCTTAAAAATAATAATCAACAAGTTCAAACTTAATTTTAGAATATATGTCTTCATTTCTAATAGATTTTCCTTTCTTTATAAAAATTGCATTTCTTCTCAAATCTCGAAAATGCAAAAATCATGTTTATTAAAAATATAGTTTAAGTCCATCATCATACTAATTAAAATTTGCGCTAAAACCCAAATGTGTCTCTAAATCAACCATGGATATCTCAAGGGTTTCTTTCATGTGAAAACTTGTATTTTTAACATATGTCGACATGTCAATAACAACATTTATTTTTTTCTCTTTTCTTTTTCTTCTTAAGCATCATGTTTCTAAAGCATATGTCAAAATATAATATTCTCTAACAATTACTCATACCTATCACACATTTGACAAATATAAATTTGCAAACATTCTAACATGGTCCATATGATTAATTCTTTAGTTGAACTATCCTTTTTTTTAAAAATTAGCATGGTAACAATTTGTTCACTAAGTCTCAACAAAATCATTGCATACTATGCTAGCATGGATTTCTACATATATCTCATTTAACTCATACTACTCATTTAAACTATTTAGCATGCAAATCCTACTTTAGAAAGGAAGAGATCACCCACCTTAATTGAAGATGAACAATGAAAAGAACAATGAGAACAATGAGAACACTCTTCTTCTCCTAGCAAGACCTTCTCCAAGCAGAAACTCCTCAAACAATGAGAACACTCTACTCTCTTTCTTTTTCTTTCTATTCTTTTGATTTTGTTTTTGGGGCAAAAGAGAAGTGGGAAATAGGGTTCTATTTATAGGGTATTGTTACGGTCTAATTTGCAAAATTCTACACCTAATAACTCTCTCTTTAAAAGCCCACTCAACTCTTCATTTCCTAACTCCCACCCTTTTCAAGCTCCCAACCCTTCATCTTCTCAACCCCCAACACTTCTTCTCCCTTCTCAAAAACCGGCCACAACCTAGGGTAAAAACCGGCCAAAGACAAGTGTGCATATGCACACATGCACAAAAAAAAAACAATACATTTCTATAGTTCTAAATGTGTACAAAAAGTTGTAAATTGTCATGTATTAGTCCAAGTTCAACTTAATTTAGAATTTTACTAGTGGGCTTGATTCATGGGCTCTTATTTTAATTAACTAATTTAATTATCCTAGTGTGCTTTCCCTTAAATTAATCTATTGGGCTAGGATTTATTCTTTAGGTCCATGGGTCAAAGGAAGGCTAATTAAAAACTTGTGCATGCTAAAAATAGATAATGAGAGTAACAAAATGAGAATAAAAATTTGCACGTGCAACATACATGCAAAAAATCAAAAAAAGTATTTTTAATTAAATATAAAAATGTGGGGTGTTACAACTATAGCCCACAAAATGAAGGAAATTAAAAATTACACAAAAGTGGCCGCTCACAAATCAAGCTAAAACAGTCAAATACAAAATTTCATGAAAACGGCCTGAAACTGTGGACAACCCACAAAATGGGGCCAAAACAGTAAAATACGAAATCTCACGAAAGTGATCGAAAATAGTGTACTATAGCCCACAAGAAGAGGGTAATAGAAAATTTGACGAAAGTGGCCGAAAACTGTGGACTATAGCCCACAAATGAGGCTAAAACAGTCAAATACTAAATTTCACGAAAATGGTCAGAAACTGTGGACTATAACCCACAAAATGTGGTCAAAACAGTAAAATACGAAATCTTATGAAAGTGATCGAAACAGTGTACTATAGCCCAGAAAATGTGGGAAATAAAAATTCTCACGATAAGTGGCCGAAAACTGTGGACTATAGCCCACAAATGAGGCTAAAAGAGTTAAATACAAAATTTCACGAAAACGGTCAGAAACTGTGGACTATTACCCACAAAATGGGGCCAAAACAGTAAAATACAAAATCTCATGAAAGTGATCGAAAAGTGTACCATAGCCCACAAAATGAGGGAAATAAAAAATTTCACGAAAGTGGCAGAAAACTGTGGACTATAGCCCACAAATGAGACTAAAAAAGTCAAAATGCAAAATTTCACAAAAACGGTCGAAATAGTTGACTATAACCCACAAAATGAGGCCAAAACAGTAAAATACGAAATCTCATTAGGTGATCGAAAACGGTGGACTATAGCCGACAAAATGTGGGAAATAAAAATTTTCACAAAAGTGGCCGAAAACTGTGGACTATAGCCCACAAATGAGTCTAAAACAGTCAAATACAAAATTTCACGAAAACGACAGGAAACTGTGGACTTTAACGGACAAAATGAGGCCAAAACAGTAAAATACGTCATCTCATGAAAGTGTTCGAAAACCGTGTACTTTAGCCCACAAAATGAGGGAAATAAAAATTCACACGAAAGTGGCCAAAAACTGTGGACTACAGCCCACAAATGAGGCTAAAACAGTCAAATACAAAATTTCACGAAAACGGTCGGAAACTGCAGACTATAAACCACAAAAAGAGGCCAAAACAGTAAATACGAAATCTCATGAAAGTTGTCAAAAATTGTATACTAAAGCCCACAAAATGTGGGAAATAAAAATTTTCACGAAAGTGATCGAAAATTGTGGATTACAGCCCACAAATGACGCTAAAAGAGTCAAATACAAAATTTAACGAAAGCGGTCGGAAACTGTGGACTATAACCCACAAAATGAGGCCAAAACAGTAAAATACGAAATCTCACGAAAGTGATCGAAAACTGTGTACTATAGCCCACAAAATAAGGGAAATAAAAAATCTCATGAAAGGGGCCGCTCATTAATCAGGCTAAAACATCAAATACAAAATTTCATGAAAACGGCCGGAAACTGTGGACTATAACCCACAAAATGAGGCCAAAATAGTAAAATACGAATTCCCAAGAAAGTGATCGAAAACAGTGTAATATAGCCCACAAGAAGAGGGAAATAGAAAATTTGACGAATGTGGCCGAAAACTGTGGACTATAGCCCACAAATAAGGCTAACACAATCAAATACTAAATTTCACGAAACTGGTCGGAAACTCGGGACTATAACCCATAAAAAGTGGTAAAAACAGTAAAATACGAAATCTCATGAAAGTGATCGAAACAGTGTACTATAGCCCACAAAATGAGGGAAATAAAAAAATTTCACGAAAGTGGCAGAAAACTGTGGACTATAGCCCACAAATGATCCTAAAACTGTCAAAATGCAAAATTTCACGAAAATGGTCGAAAATTGTTGACTATAACCCACAAAATGAGGCCAAAACAGTAAAATACGGAATCTCATTAAAGTGATTGAAATCGGTAAACTATAGCCCACAAATGTGGGAAATAAAAATTCTCACGAAAGTGGCCGAAAACAGTGGACTATTGCCCACAAATGAGGCTAAAACAGTCAAATACAAAATTTCACGAAAACGGCCGAAAACTGTGGACATAACCCACAAAGTGAGGCCAAAACAGTAAAATACGTAATCTCACGAAAGTGATCGAAAACCATGTACTTTAGCCCACAAAATGAGGGAAATAAAAATTCACACGAAAATGGCCGAAAATTATGGACTACAGCCCACAAATGAGGCTAAAACAGTCAAATACAAAATTTCACGAAGACGGTCGGAAATGCGGACTATAACCTACAAATTGAGGCCAAAACAGTAAATACAAAATCTCATGAAAGTGGTCGAAAACTGTGTTATAAAGCCCACAAAATGTGGGAAATAAAAATTCTCACGAAAGTTATCGAAAACTGTGGATTATAGCCCACAAATGAGGCTAAAACAGTCAAATACAAAATTTCACGAAAATGGTAAGAAATTGTGGACTACAATCCACAAAACGAGGCCAAAACAGTAAAATACGAAATCTCATGAAAGTGGTCGAAAACTGTGTTATAAAGCCCACAAAATGTGGGAAATAAAAATTCTCATGAAAGTTATCAAAAACTGTGGATTACAGCCCACAAATGAGGCTAAAACAGTCAAATACAAAAGTTCACGAAAATGGTAAGAAATTGTGGACTACAACCCACATAACGAGGGCAAACAATAAAATACGAAATCTCATGAAAGTGATCGAAAACAGTGTTTTATAGCCCCCAAAACGAGGGAAATAAAAAATCTCACGAAAATAGCCGGTCACAATTGAGGCTAAAATTGTAATACCCCGCAAAATAGCATATGGCTATTTTGCACTGTAACCCGTGCATTAACTAAGTATTGCACACGATTACATTTCTCTCTTAGAAATTATCAGTTAAATTGAGAGATTTCAGACATACGGGCTGTTCTGAATCCGATGAAGTAAACTCGGAATATCGTCTCAATTAAACTGTAGTTTTGTCCTGATTGTTTTGACCAGACAATTGTGGGAGGAAATTATAATTTCCATAAAAGCATGTATTTTATAGAATTTTAATATATATGTATTGGTTATTTTTTTAAAGTAAGCTAGTGCTCAAAGTGAATGTGGTATGAGTTTGTGCACTAGGGTTAGAATGGGAATGTGGTGACCTAGGGTTCCTTGACCTAACTTAGGGTTAGGAACCCTAGCATCATGATGATCATGGCTTAAGATCCAATGGTGGAAATAAAATGCCATGTGTATGTTGACTTAGGAAATAGGAAGCTTCCTAGGAGCTTCAAGGAAGCTTCCATGAAGCTTCCTTGCTTGATGTGTTGGCACCCAATCCACCTTTCATTCCTTCACCCATCCCACACTCCATCTCAACCATACACCTCACCACACTCCAACTCACACCCACCCATCCCATCCGGCCAATATAATCCCCTCCCATCTCACAACACTCCATTTTTTTCAAGCTCCATTTTCATTCTCCTCCTAAGCTTTCTCCACTACTCCTTGTTCAAAAAAAAAATAATACATATGTATGTATGTAGGAAAGGAAGAAGTCTATAAGAAAAGGAGTAATATAGAAGGAGAAGAAGAAGTGTAGGAGAAGGGGTTGGCTAAGGAACACAAGCAAGCAAGGAGCAAGGAAAAGAGAAAAGCAAGCTAAGACTACAAGGAGTATTCTTGCAACTACAAGTGGGTGATCCTTGAACTCTTTTGTATTTATTTTTGTTTTGGTATGAATAGATGTGTAGTAGTGGTAGACATGATTTTGTTGCCATGTTTGAGTATGAGGAATGCTAGGAAAAAATAAATTGCATGGTAGAGAATTATTCTTTTGAAGTTTGATTGAGTAGCATGATTGTGAGGGTATATTGGGGAATTTCTTACGCCCAAACGGTTGAGAATCTTGGGCTAAAATTCTGGAGTATTGTTCTTCTATGTATGTAGAGTATCCATGATTTATTTCGTAATTTTTGGATGCATTTTGGTAGCCCGAACAGTGGGACCAAATCCGGACAGTAAGCAGCCAGAATGGCTGCTGGCTGTGGTGATTTTTGTGCATCTTTCCGAATTTATATTTCGGAATTGACCAGGAGTTTTGAGTTGGAATTTTTTGTGGACGTTTCTGTATGTGTCTACAACCGTAGTCTTAAATTTTGTATTTTTCCGAGGTCGTTTGATGCCCCGGAAAAATTGTAGAACTCGACTGGTCCGCAGGTGTCGGCTGAAGCTGACTGCGCTTTGTGCTGAAGTTCAAAAAGCCATAACTTCGTGTACGTTTATTATTTTGCTACGAAATTTTGGGAGTAGCATGGGGTATGAGTCTAATTGACGAATCTCAAATTTTATAATTTTAGAGGTCATTTGATGAAGTTTCAAAGGTAATTAGTGAAGGGCAGTGAATACTCTGCTGAAACAGAACGGCTGAAATGTAGCCATGTTTGAGGAGTCGTAGATCGTTGTGTGAAATGAATTTGAATGTGAATTTTGGACACGATGAAATGGTATATGTGTAGATAGAGAATCTCAAATTTCATGATCGTTGGACTTAGGGATGATTTACTAGTGAATTTTAAAGTAGGGTACGTTCATCCTAGTATGAGTTGTCTAGTTCGTGGAGATAGACATCTCTAGATTATCTGTTAAGAATTTGAGCGACTGGCCAACTAGAGATTTGCAGTAGGGAATCATAACTCTCTAACCCAATTGGAATTTTGTAATTCCAGGATGCAGGTTGGAGATTAAGATTTTCCAAAGATAGGGTAGATTGGCCTTGCCAAGAAAACGTTTACTAGAGAAATAAACTTTTCCCTTGTGACGCACCCAATGGAAATTGGTGTCTGTGAGAACATTTAGAATTGAATCTGAGGACGTATCCAAATAGGAAGTTAAGGTAGACAATCCCACCTTCCCATAGGACCCGGAATTGAGTGATCTCGATAACTAAGCGAACTCTTATGATATTGGACAAATGTAGCAAGTGTGAAAAGGAACGTACTACTAAGAGTATATGAGGGATATTAGATGTCGAGATGATTGAAATTGAGGGAATAGTCAACTGAAAAGTTATAGACGAGGGTCTTACCTTTCCAGAATGGGAGGTACTAAGCAATCATGACTTGTGTGCTGGAAATTATGGACATTGTGAATTTAGCAACCTATTGTCTAGACTGACTTCAAGGTTGGAGTTAACTCGGGGACTTGGGTCCTTTAAAAGGAAATTGAGGGAATCATCGACTAGGGGATGGCAACGGATCTCCTCATCCTTCTAGGAAGTTCTGAGCGTATTGGTTTCCGATAAGTGTAGCTAGGAACACAGCTACTGGTATTTCTTGATTGTTCCATCGGACCATTGATGAGGAACCCTCTGCCTACCGCAGTATGGTGATCGTGAGCTATCAGATTTAAAAGATGGGTTTTAGCATTTTATTCGGAACTTAGGCAAGTTCCTGTGCATGTACTCATGGTGGACATGAGTGAGTTGGGATATAGCTCTGTTGGATTGTATTGGGTGTCTCGATGCCTGAGTCTGTCAAAAGTCCAGAAAGGATAATTATGTGCGTGCTTACCTTCACTAAATTATATTACGTCACCAGGGCGCCGTTAGACCACTCGCTGAGGGTCACGGGCCGGGATTATTTTTGGGTCGCTGACCTATGAAGGTATTGGGAATCGGTGGATGTGATTCCGGGATGGTTGTTACCTTGACAGACCAGTCAGGCTCGACTTTGTTGACCGACACCGAGTGTGGTTTGAATAACAACATATTTTCAGTAAACTGGATTGATTAGGTTTTACTTTTATTTGTTTCGCTCGAAGTTTAAATTGGTATTAGGGGTGATTCCCTATAATCCAACTTGTTCTGAGAGTTAGCACTAAGTGGTGATACTGGTTGTCTCTTCCTGTCATTAGGGATACGCACTGTGGTGGGTATCTTGCACTGTTAATTCCTGAAGTACCATGGTAAGAACGGGATGCTGATATCCTGGCGGATCGGGGGTATTTTAGGACCTCCGAGTTCGTCATGTTCTATGTTGGTGGACACGAACGGATCAAAAAGGGATCTTTGCGCAATGGATATACTTGCGGTATATCTGTAAGTTCGTCACAGCTTTCGAGGATGGTTCGACGCAGTAATTATTGGTGACTTCGGGGTAGCGCCCCGTATTATATTCTTTTATTTTATTTTCACCTCCTCAACCATGTCATACTATCAGGAACGGGAAGTAGACCAAATTAGAATGCATTGCATAGCGAGGGTTCTAATCCCTAAACATGGAGACAACGGCTTGATTTGAAAAGTATGTAGTATGGGATGCATATATTTCCAAAGTCTCGCTTGCATTAGACTAAGTACGTTGGCTTGACCTGGGTCACATGTAGTATGGGATGCATGTGCATCAGAATCTTGCTGACGTTAGATTAAGTGCATCTGATCTGTACCTTGTGTTTGAATAGACTTTAGGTTAGATTAAGTGCATCTGTTCTACACTCTGTATTGTTGCATTAGTCTCAGGTCATGACATACACGAACACTAGGAAATCGGGATGCACGTTGAATTTTCCATTCAAGATGAAGTTGTGAATGTGATAGTTTGAGGATCGCTGTTTCCTTATCAGCATTGCGTCAGTAGAATTACTGACGTACCCCACCTTTTAGGTACATGGATATCAAGGTCACGTAGCAGAAGGCTCAAGCTGAGGGGCAGGTCCCAGAGGGGGCAGATAGACCACTCAACGGAGTTTCGGCAGTTACCAAGGGATTGTCGATCTGAAGACAGCCAATGGCTTCACAAGGAATGTTTAAGTATTTTTGTAGTCAGTTGTAATAAAGTCATGTAATTTGTATTCCTTGTTCATGGACAATTTGATATTTGTAATAATTAATGTAATTACTCTGATGGCAATAAAAGTGTTTTAAATTTCAACGTTATTTACTGTGTTGAGATGCATTTGAAGGCAATGATCTTGGTGATGTCACGGATGTCCGATAGTGGGGATCCGGGTCGTTACAAAAATAGTCAAATACAAAATTTCATGAAAACGGCCGGAAACTGTGGACTATAACCCACAAAATGGGGCCAAAACAGTAAAATACGAAATCTCATGAAAGTGATAGAAAACAATGTACACAAGAAGAGGGAAATAGAAAATTTTATTAAAGTGACCGAAAATTGTGGAACTATACAGCCCACTAATGAGGCTAAAACAGTCAAATACAAAATTTCACGAAAATGGTCGGAAACAGTGGACTATAACCCACAAAATGTGACCAAAACAGTAAAATACGAAATCTCATGAAAGTGATCGAAACAGTGTACGATAGCCCACAAAATGTGGGAAATTAAAATTCTCACGAAAGTAATCGAAAATTGTGGATTATAGTCCACAAATGAGGCTAAAAGAGTCAAATACAAAATTTAACGAATGCGGTCGGAAACTGTGGACTATAACCCACAAAATGAGGCCAAAACAATAAAATACGAAATCTCATAAAAGTGATCGAAATCAGTGTACTGTAGCCCACAAAATGAGGGAAATAAAAAATTTCACGAAAGTGGTAGAAAATTGTGGACTACAGCCCTCAAATGAGGCTAAAACAGTCAAAATACAAAATTTCACGAAAACGGTCGAAAATAGTGGTCTATAACCCAAAAAATGAGGCCAAAAAAGTAAAATATGAAATCTCATATAAGTGATCGAAACAGTGGACTATATCCCACAAAAAATTCTCACCAAAGTGGCCGAAAACTGTGGACTATTGCTCACAAATGAGGCTGAAACAGTCAAATACAAAATTTCACGAAAACGGTCGGAAACTGTGGACTATAACCCACAAAATGAGGCCAAAACAGTAAAATACGAAATCTCATTAAAGTGAACGAAAACAGTGTACTATAGCCCACAAAATGAGGAAAATAAAAATACACACGAAAGTGGCCGAAAATTGTGGACTATAGCCCAAAAATGAGGCTAAAACAGTCAAATACAAAATTTCACGAAAACGGCGGGAAACTGTGGACTATAACCCACAAATGAGGCCAAAACGGTAAAATAAGAAATCTCATGAAAGTGATCGAAAACAGGGTACTATATCCGTCCAAATGAGGGAATTAAAAAATTTCACGAAAGTGACCGAAAACTGTGGACTGTAGCCCACAAATAAGGTTAAAACAGTCTGTAACACCCCGAATCCCAAATACAACTGAATTCGAGTTCCACGGGATCTTTTCACTTCTCTTCGTACAATTATACAAGGAAATAAAACTTTACTTTACATCAGAGTTACATTTACATTAACATTTATACAGCGGAAGCAAATTTTACATCAATGAATGAAATACAACAACAGTTGAATAATCTTTAAGCATCAGGTCTTCTTTAGTCTTTTTCATGTGCTTTACCCTGCATAGAAACTGTGGGCACGTCAGTTCATTCAATTG
This sequence comes from Hemerocallis citrina, assembly GCA_017893485.1. Classification (NCBI taxonomy): domain Eukaryota; kingdom Viridiplantae; phylum Streptophyta; class Magnoliopsida; order Asparagales; family Asphodelaceae; genus Hemerocallis; species Hemerocallis citrina. Next base: position 466,723,687 of record CM030358.1, on the reverse strand, counting down.
ACGAAATATTATACACGGCCATCCTCTCTATGCCGAAAACAGTATAACGATTCTCATTACTTAACAAACCACAATCTTGTTCACAAACAAAGCTAAAGGGACTATCCTATTGATGTCGTGTTGTGAATGTGCACTTAGTCCTTAATGCAATTATTTCTGTTATATGACACTAATGCGCACTTGTTCAGAGTCTATGCAGCCCATACTACATAGGTCCGAGGGCAAGCCCTTAACCGTTCTTCATCTTGTAGGGTTCAATCCCTCGCCATGACTTAATCTACTACTATAACTACGGTAAGTATCCTAGATGTTCTATGACCTACGAACTCATGTCTAGGCACCCTGGAGAGAATCCCAACGCACTGTCACATGACTCATCATGCAGGCATCCTGTGGTAATTCACCTCCTACCATATACATGACACCACCCACAGTCACCAAACACCCCATGAGCGTCGCCACCGGGACGTTACTCTGGAGCAGTATCCACGTCTTACTTATGACGCATCATGGGACATCCTGTGAATACTCTCACGCCGCCAATCCAATGGCCCTCGTACTCAATGTTTTTCTCTTACTTTCATCACATCTTCACTATGTATCTAATCCTTACATTAATTGAATCATGAACAAAATCAATCCCTTAGGGTTAGCACTCCCATTATAACGTTCTTATTCATTCATTTCACATGACCCAACTCTTGGCCTTTTCATTTCAAATTTCATCTCAGTATTTATTTTATTGCCAGTATAAGGCTCAGCTATACCCTAGTTCTTAATTCCAACTCATAATTACAACATTGAGTTTTTCATACTCATAAGTTCTCTTTTTCATGGTTAACAATAATTTCCATTTCATGTTCACATCACTTGTATATTCATAAATTCATCAAGTCATTCAATTTCCATTTCATGTGCACATCATGCATAAATAAATAAGTACAATAAGTCAAACTCAAATAGTTTATTCTTTCCACAAAACTTCCTTAATCTTATTTTAATCAACACTAACCTTTATTTAATTTTCCTACTAATGTTCGTTTCATTTATCTAATTCAAAGGCATAAAGTCGTATTTTCATTCATAAACAACACTTAATTTAACAATGAGAGTCCATAGCTAACACACTTGAATCTTCTTTCTTCCAAAAATTATCCTTTACCTCTTAGCATAATTTCTCGAAAAATAGATTACTTTTATAGTTAACGAAAATACAATTTTCTATGGAATTCTACCCAATTTTCACCTCCAACTCATTTTTACTTTGTCTAAGTAGTGTTCAAATATTTTTCACAAGATCTACATATTTTTAGAATAATTGTAGTATTTTTCTGGGATTTTTTAAAAGTCAAAAATTCAATTTTAAACTAAAAAAAATCAAAAAAATGTTCAAACTGCCGAAAGCTGGATTCAAACCTGCGACCTGGACCAAGTCAACCGCCATCGCAAGCCAATTGGACTAAGGCGCCTATGCGATATGAAAGGGGGTTTTAGTGGGATAAGTTTGCTCTCGGATTTTGGGTTTTTACTCAAAAAAACGAAATAAAATGCATGGTTAGGTTTCGAACCCGAGACCTGAGGGGTCTGACCACCGCTACAATAAAAGCCACCGCACCGCTAGCCACTTGGTCTAAGAGACCAGATTGTCTCAAAGAGTAATAGGTTGTTTATAACCCAGTTCTCTGCTCATTTCTAAAATTTATAAATCTCAAAACGATTTTGTTTCTTTTTCTTCTCTTTTGAAAACAAAAGGCTCCAGATTTTACCAAACATGAATTTACAGTAAACCAGTATTTTTATAACCATTATTTACTTCATAAAACATGTATTTTGACCCTACTTTATGTTCTATGTCCATAATTTCGACTTTGAGAACAAACACCATATTTCTTCATAACTTAGAGTTAAATTTCCACAACTACTATATTTCATTGTTCTTTTATTCATTAACCACCTACAATAATTTAGAGACAATTTCTCATCTTTCTACAGCAAAGAAACTTTATTTTTAAGCAGTCAATTACACAAAAGGGCATTTAATTCAACTAGTGGTCTTATAAGCACAAATTTTATCATAGCATTCAATTAGACATGTAGCACAACAATATGGTGATTTCTAGCACTTTAATTCACAATTCATCCATTAGCAATCATTCTATCAAACATTCTCTAAGTTACCATTCCATTTTTAATTAAACAAGCATGGTTCCAATTTCATCTAATTGATTCATAACAATTTCATTAAATCATCCCTAGCATGGCATCTAGTTCTAGAAGTATGAAAAACACCCACCTATTTGGAGAAAACGAAATGAAAAGCTCGTAGAGTCTCCTAGAATGCAAGAAAATTGCCTTCTCCTCCTAGATTATGTTGCAACTTCCTTGCTCCTTGGTGCAACCCGAGCCTCCTCCTTGTGCTTGATGATGGGCCGGCCTCCTCTTGGAATGAACACACACACAAATATGCACACTCAATCTTTTACTCACTTAAACTTCTCAATCTTTTTCTCACTAGCCTTTTCTTCTCTTAGCAATTTGTTGTGCATAAATGAGAAGAAACTAGGGGTGTTTATACACTTTTAGGATGAGATTGAATGGATAGGATTGATCAAGGAGTTAGAAATCAATGATCAAGATGAAAAGGGAAGTTGTAGCAACTTCCATGATCTCAATAACTACCCCTCAACTCAACTCCACTCCTCCACTCCTCTCTAACCACATCTGGCCTCTCTTGAGTGTGCAATGCACACACAAGTGCATGCACATGTCCCAACTAGTGTCCCCTATTTAAAGTTGTACAAATTTAATTAATCAATTGTCCACTAATTGTGTCTACATGACAAGTTGTGACAATTAAAAGATTAATTAAGTTTGTGGGCCTCAAAATAGTGGGCTTAAAATAAGAAAACAAGTTTAGGCTTTATAAAATATGCTTTCTAGAAAGATAAAGAGAAAGAAAGAAATAATTGCCCATGTTATAAAAGATAATTTTATAAGAAAATATGCATCTAAAATTTTGCACGTGAAAATCAACATTTCTCATTAAATGAAAATTCAGGGTATTACATAGTCAAATACAAAATTTCACGAAAACGGTCGGAAACAGTGGACTATAACCCACAAAATGAGGTTAAAACAGTAAAATATGAAATCTCATGAAAGTGATAAAAAACCGTGTACTATAGGCCACAAAATGTGGGAAATAAAAATTCTCACGAAAGTGGCCGAAAACTGTGAACTATAGCCCACAAATGAGGCTAAAATAGTTAATTACAAAATTTCACGAAAACGGCCAGAAACAGTGGACTATAACCCACTAAATGAGGCCAAAATAGTAAAATACGAAATTTCATGAAAATGATCGAAAACGGTGGACTATAGCCCACAAATTGTGGAAAATAAAAATTCTCACAAAAGTGGCCGAAAATTGTGGACTATAGCCCACAAATCAGGCTAAAACAGTCAAATACAAAATTTCACGAAAACGGCCGGAAACTGTGGACTATAACCCACAAAATAAGGCCAATACAGTAAAATACGAAATTTCATGAAATTGATCGAAAACAGTGTACTAAAGCCCACAAAACGTGGGAAATAAAAATTTTCACGAAAGCGATCGAAAACTGTGGATTATAGCCCACAAATGAGCTAAAAGAGTCAAATAGAAAATTTTACGAAAACGGTCGGAAACTGTGGACTATATAACCCACAAAATGAGGCCAAAATAGCAAAATACGAAATCTCATGAAAGTGATTGAAATTAGTGTACTATAGCCCACGAAATGAGGGAAATAAAAAAATTTCACGAAAGTGCCCGAAAACTGTGGATTATAGCCCACAATTGAGGCTAAAACAGTCAGATACCAAATTTGACGAAAACGGTTAGAAACTGTGGACTACAACCCACAAAACATTTCCAAAATAGTAAAATACGAAATCTCACGGAAGTGATTGAAAACAGTGTACTATAGCCCACAAAATGAGCGAAATAAAATATCTCACGAAAGTGGTTGCTCACAAATGTAGCTAAAATAGTCAAATACAAAATTTCATGCAAACGGCCAGAAAATGTGGACTATAACCCACAAAATGGGGTCAAAATAGTGTACTACCACAACAAGAGGGAAATAGAAAATTTGACGAAAGTGGCCGAAAACTGTGGACTATATAGCCCACAAAGAAGGCTAAAACAGTCAAATACAAAATTTCACGAAAACGGTCGGAAACTGTGGACTATAACCCACAAAATGTGGCCAAACGAGTAAAATACGAAATCTCATGAAAGTGATCGAAACAGTGTACTATAGCCCACAAAATGTGGGAAATTAAAATTCTCATGAAAGTTTTCGAATACTGTGGATTATAGCCCACAAATGAGGCTAAAAGAGTCAAATACAAAATTTTACGAAAACGGTCGGAAACATTGGACTATAACCCAAAAAATGAGGCCAAAATAGTAAAGTACGAAATCTCAATAAAGTGATCGAAATCAGTGTACTATAGCCCACAAAATGAGGGAAATAAAAAATTTCACGAAAGTGGTAGAAAATTGTGGACTATATAGCCCACAAATAAGGCTAAAACAATCAAATACAAAATTTCACGAAAATGGTCGGAAACTATGGACTAAAACCCACGAAATGTGGCCAAAAGAGTAAAATACGAAATCTTCTGAAAGTGATCGAAACTGTGTACTATAGCCCACAAAATGTGGGAAATAAAAATTCTCACGAAAGTGGCAAAAAACTGTGGACTATAGCCCACAGATGAGGCTAATACAGTGAAATACAAAATTTCACGAAAATGGCCGGAAACTGTAGACTATAACCCACAAAATGAGGCCAAAATAGTAAAATATGAAATCTCATTAAAAGATCGAAAACTGTGTAATATGGCCGACAAAATGAGGGAAATAAAAATTCCCACGAAAGTGGCCGAAAAGTGTGGACTACAGCCCACAAATGAGGCTACAAGTGTCAAAATACAAAATTTTAGGAAAACGGTCGGAAACTGTAGACTATAACCCACAAAATGAGGCAAAAGCATTTCAATAGGAAATTCTATGAAAGTGATCTAAATCAGTGTAATATAGCCCACAAAATGAGGGAAATAAAAAATTTCACAAAAGTGGCTGAAAAATGTGGCTAAAACAGTCAAATACAAAATTTCATTAAAATGGCCAGAAAATGTGGACTATAACCCACAAAATGGGGTCAAAACAGAAAAATATGAAGTCTCATGAAAGTGATAAAATACAGTGTACTATAGCCCACAAGAAGAGGGAAATAGAAAATTTGACGAAAGTGGCCAAAAACTGTGGACTATATAGCCCACAAAGGAGGCTAAAACAGTCAAATACAAAATTTCACGAAAACGGTCGGAAACTATGGACTAAAACCCACAAAATGTGGCCAAAAGAGTAAAATACGAAATCTTCTGAAAGTGATTGAAACTGTGTACTATAGCCCACAAAATGTGGGAAATAAAAAATTTCAAGAAAGTGGCCGAAAACTGTGGACTATAGCCCACAAATGAGGCTAATACAGTGAAATACAAAATTTCACGAAAACGGCCGGAAACTGTAGACTATAACCCACAAAATGAGGCCAAAATAGTAAAATACAAAATCTCATGAAAAAGATCGAAAACCGTGTAATATGGCCCACAAAATGAGGGAAATAAAAATTTCCACGAAAGTGGCCGAAAACTGTGGACTATAGACCACAAATGAGGCTACAAGAGTCAAATACAAAATTTTAGGAAAACGGTCAGAAACTGCAGACTAAAACCCACAAAATGAGGCAAAAAAAGTACAATACAAAATCCCATGAAAGTGATCGAAATCAGTGTAATATAGCCCACAAAATGAGGGAAATAAAAAATTTCACGAAAGTGGCCGAAAATTGTGGACTATAGCCCACAATTGAGGCTAAAACAGTCAAATACAATATTTCACGAAAACGGTCTTTGACTGTGGACTACAACCCACAAAACGAGGCCAAAGCAGTAAAATACAAAATCTCACGAAAGTGATCGAAAACAGTGTAATATAGCCCACAAAATGAGAAAAATAAAAATGACTGCTCGCAATTGAGGCTAAAACAGCCAATTACAAAATTTCATGAAAACGGCCGGGAACTATGGACTATAACCCACAAAATGGGGCCAAAACAGTAAAATACGAAATCTCAAGAAAGTGATCGAAAACAGTGAACTATAGCCCACAAGAAGAGGGAAATAGAAAATTTGACAAAAGTGGCCGAAAACTGTGGACTATAACCCACAAATGAGGCTAAAACAGTCAAAAACAAAATTTTACAAAAACGGTCGGAAACTGTGGACAATAACCCACAAAATGAGGACAAAACAGTAAAATACGAAATCTCGTGAAAGTGAACGAAAACAGTGTACAATAGCCCACAAAATGACGGAAATAAAAATTCACACGAAAGTGGCTGAAAACTGTGGACAATAGCCCAAAAATGAGGCTAAAACAGTCAAATACAAAATTTCAAGAAAACGGTCGGAAACAGTGGACTATAACCCACCAATGAGGCCAAAACGGTAAAATACGAAATCTCAGGAAAGTGATCGAAAACGGTGGACTATAGCCCAGAAAATGTGGGAAATAAAAATTCTCACGAAAGTGGCCGAAAACTGTGGACTATAGCCCACAAATGAGGATAAAACGGTAAAATACAAAATTTCACGAAAACGACCAGAAACTGTGGACTATAACTCACAAAATGTGGCCAAAACAGTAAAATACAAAATCTCAAGAAAGTGATCGAAAACCGTGTACTATAGCCCACAAAATGACGGAAATAAAAATTCACACGAAAGTGGCTGAAAATTGTGGATTACAGCCCACAAATGAGGCCAAAACAGTCAAATACAAAATTTCACCAAAACGGTCGGAAATGGTGGACTATAACCCACAAAATGAGGCCAAAACAGTAAATACGAAATCACATGAAAGTGGTCGAAAACAGTGTATTAAAGACCACAAAATGTGGGAAATAAAAATTCTCACGAAAGTGATCGAAAACTGTGGATTATGGCCCATAAATGAGGATAAAACAGTCAAATACAAAATTTCATGAAAACAGCCGGAAACTGTGGACTATAACCCACAAAATGGTGCCAAAATAGTAAAATACGAAACCTCTTTTTTTTTGATGAAACGGATAGAGTCAAAGGACTCCAGCCATGCATTAATTAACACAATAATAACAATAGATAGGTCTTACAAGGCGTAAAACAAGCAAATCAGATACACTCCTACTAAATACAAGATAACCGAGTCTATACGGACTCAAAAAATTCTAAATCCAGCATCCCAGGTTCTACAAAAACAAATCAAACGCAGACTAAGGCAGCAGACAACGGCAGATCACAGAGCAGCTCACAAGACAGTTCAGATCGAGAGGACCAAGGAAGATGAAGGCTCCTCCGCACCCAAAACCCTGTTGTCGAAGATACAGCGACGTTCCTTCGATCACAAGGCTACTGAGTGAATCCGAAGCATTGCACCAGCGCAATGAAAAGAAGCTCCCCAACACCGACAGCTCCAGATGATACCGATAGATGCAAAACCGCTAAATAACCAAACAGAACACAGGACACCCCGCCAAAGACAGAAATAAAAACCAGCGACTACCGCTACAGAAAGGCTTCACCGCAGCCATAAAGGGACAGGAGACAAGAACTCACAACAGCAAAAAATACATCCAGGCTGATAAAACATCAACAAGATAAGAGAACAAGAAACATGACACTATCAGTCTAAAAAAACGACTGAGATATAATTAATTTATGCGTATCATTGTTCATAAATATTTTATTTATTTTTAAATCTGACAATAGCACACTTCTCCTCTGCGTAAAATACGAAACCTCTTGAAAGTGATCAAAAACAGTGCACTATAGCCCACAAGAAGAGGGAAGTAGAAAATTTGACGGAAGTGGCCGAAAATTGTGGACTATAGCCCACAAGTGAGGCTAAAGCAGTCAAATACAAAATTTCACGCAAACGGTCGGAAATTGTGGACTATAAGCCACAAAATGTGGCCAAAATAGTAAATTACGAAATCTCATGAAAGTGATCGAAACAGTGTACTATAACCGACAAAATGCGGCAAACAAAAATTCTCCCGAAAGTGATCGAAAACTGTGGATTATAGCCCACTAATGAGGCTTAAAGAGTCAAATACAAAATTTTACGAAAACGTTCGGAAACCGTGGACTATAACCCACAAAATTAGGCCAAAACAGTAAAATACGAAATCTCATGAAACTGACCGAAATCAGTGTACTATATAGCCCACAAAATGAGGGAAATAAAAAATTTCACGAAAGTGGCAAAAAACTGTGGACTATAGCCCACAACTGAGGCTAAAATAGTCAAATACAATATTTCACGAAAACGGTCTGTTACTGTGGACTACAACCCACAAAACAAGGCCAAAGCAGTAAAATACAAAATCTCACGAAAGTGATCGAAAACAGTGTAATATAGCCCACAAAATGAGGAAAATAAAAATGGCTGCTCACAAATGAGGCTAAAACAGTCAAATACAAAATTTCATGAAAACGGCCGGGAACTGTTGACTATAACCCACAAAATGGGGCCAAAACGGTAAAATACGAAATCTCATGAAAGTGATCGAAAACAGTGTACTATAGCCCACAAGAAGAGGAGAATAGAAAATTTGACGAAAGTGGCCAAAAACTGTGGACTATATAGCCCACAAATGAGGCTAAAACAGTCAAATACAAAATTTCACGAAAACGGACGGAAACTGTGGACTATAACCCACAAAATGGGGCCAAAACAGTAAAATACAAAATCTCAAGAAAGTGATCGAAAACAGTGGACTATAGCCCACAAGAAGAGGGAAATAGAAAATTTGACAAAAGTGGCCGAAAACTGTGGACTATAGCCCACAAATGAGGCTAAAATGGTCAAAACAAAATTTTACGAAAACTGTCGAAAACTGTGGACAATAACCCACAAAATGAGGCCAAAACAGTAAAATACGAAATCTCGTGGAAGTGAACGAAAACAGTGTACTATAGCCAACAAAATGACGGAAATAAAATTTCACACGAAAGTGGCCGAAAACTGTGGATAATAAATAGCCCAAAAATAAGGCTAAAACAGTCAAATACAAAATTTCAAGAAAACGGTCGGAAACAGTGGACTATAACCCACCAATGAGGCCAAAACGGTAAAATACGAAATCTCATGAAAGTGATCGAAAACGGTGGACTATAGCCCAGAAAATGTGGGGAATAAAAATTCTCACGAAAGTGGCCGAAAACTGTGGACTATAGCCCACAAATGAGGGTAAAACAGTAAAATACAAAATTTCATGAAAACGGCCGGAAACTGTGGACTAAAACCCACAAAATGTGGCCAAAATAGTAAATTACGAAATCTCATGAAAGTGATCGAAACAATGTACTATAACCCACAAAATGCGGCAGACAAAAATTCTCCCGAAAGTGATCGAAAACTGTGGATTATAGCCCACAAATGAGGCTTAAAGAGTCAAATACAAAATTTTACGATAACGGTCGGAAACTGTGGACTATAACCCACAAAATTAGGCCAAAACAGTAAATACGAAATCTCATGAAAGTGATCGAAATCAGTGTAATATATAGCTCACAAAATGAGGAAAATAAAAAATTTCATGAAAGTGCCAGAAAACTGTGGACTATAGCCCACAAATGAGACGAAAACAGTCAAAATGCAAAATTTCACGAAAACAGTCGAAAATATTTTACTATAACCCACAAAATGAGGCCAAAATAGTAAAATACGAAATCTCATTAATGTGATCGAAAATGGTAGACTATAGCCCTCAAAATGTGAGAAATAAAAATTCTCACGAAAGTGGCCGAAAACTGTGGACTATAGCCCATAAATCATGCTAAAACAGTTAAATACAAAATTTCACGAAAACGGCCGGAAACTGTGGACTATAACCCACAAAATGAGGCCAAAACAGTAAAATACGAAATTTCATGAAAGTGATCGAAACAATTTACTATAGCCCACAAAATGTGGGAAATTAAAATTCTCACGAAAGTGATCGAAAACTGTGGATTATAGCCCACAAATGAGGCTAAAAGAGTCAAATACAAAATTTTACGAAAACGGTCGCACACTGTGGACTATAACCCACAAAATTTGGCCAAAATAGTAAAATACGAAATCTCATGAAAGTGATCGAAATCAGTGAACTATATAGCTCACAAAATGTGGAAAATAAAAAATTTCACGAAAGTGGCCGAAAACTGTGGACTATATAGCCCACAATTGAGGCTCAAACAGTCAGAAACTGTGGACTACAACCAACTAAATGAGGCCAAAAAAGTAAAATACGAAATCTCACGAAAGTGCTCGAAAACAGTGTACTATAGCCCACAAAATGAGGGAAATAAAAAACCTCACGAAAGTGGCCGCTCACAAATCAGGCTAAAATAGTCAAATACAAAATTTCATGAAAACAGCCGGAAACTGTGGACTATAACCCACAAAATGGGGCCAAAACAGTAAAATAGGAAATCTCATGAAAGTGATCGAAAACAATGTACTATAGCCCACAAGAAGTGGGAAATAGAAAATTTGACGAAAGTGGCCGAAAACTGTTGACTATATAGCCCACAAATGAGGCTAAAAGAGTCAAATACAAAATTTCACGAAATCGGTCGGAAACTGTGGACTCTAACCCCCAAAATGTGGCCAAAACAGTAAAATACAAAATCTCATGAAAGTGATCGAAATAGTGTACTATAGCCCACAAAATATGGGAAACAAAAATTCTCACGAAAGTGATCGAAAACTGTGGATTATACCCCAGAAATAAGGCTAAAAGAGTCAAATACAAAATTTTACGAAAACGGTCGGAAACTGTGGACTATATAACCCACAAAATGAGGCCAAAATAGTAAAATACGAAATCTCATGAAAGTGATCGAAATCAGTGTTCTATAGCGCACAAAATGAGGGAAATAAAAAATTTCACGAAAGTGGCAAAAAATTGTGGACTGTAGCCCACAAATGAGGCTAAAACAGTCAAAATACAAAATTTCACGAAAACGGTCGAAAATAGTGGACTATAACCCACAAAATCAGGCCAACAATGTAAAATACGAAATCTCAAGAAAGTGATCAGAACAGTGGACTATAGCCCACAAAATGTGGGAAATGAAAATTCTCACCAAAGTGGCCGAAAACTGTGGAATATAGCCCACAAATGAGGCTAAAACAGTGAAATACAAAATTTCACGAAAACGGTCGGACACTATAGACTATAACCCACAAAATGAGGCCAAAACAGTAAAATACGAAATCTCACAAAAATTATCGAAATCAGTGTACTATAGCCCACAAAATGATGGAAATAAAACATTTCACGAAAGTGACCGAAAACTGTGGACAATAGCCCACAATTGAGGCTAAAACAGTCAGAAACTGTGGACTACAACCCACAAAACGGGGCCAAAACAGTAAAATATGAAATCTCACAAAAGTGATCGAAAACAGTGTATTATAGCCCACAAAATGAGGGAAATAAAAATTCTCACAAAAGTGGCCGCTCACAAATGAGGTTAAAACAGTCAAATACAAAATTTCATAAAAACGGCCGGAAACTGTTGACTACGAAATGGGGCCAAAACTGTAAAATACGAAATCCTATAAAAGGGATTGAAAATAGTCCACTATAGGCCACAAGAAGAGGGAAATAGAAAATTTGACGAAAGTGGCCGAAAACTGTGGACTATAGCCCACAAATGAGGCTAAAACAGTCAAATAAAAAATTTCACGAAAACGGTCAGAAACTTTGGACTATAACACACAAAATGTGGCCAAAACAGTAAAATTCGAAATCTCACGGAAGTGATCGAAACAGTCAAACAAAATGTGGGAAATAAAAATTCTCACGAAAGTGATCGAAAACTGTGGATTGTGGCCCACAAATGAGGCTAAAAGAGTCAAAAACAAAATTTTATGAAAACGGTCGGAAACTGCGGACTAACACACAAAATGAGGCCAAAACTGTTAAATAGGAAATCTCATTAAAGTGATTGAAATCAGTGTACTATAGCCCACAAAATGAGGGAAATAAAAAATTTCACGAAAGTGGCAGAAAACAGTGGACTGTAGCCCACAAATGAGACTAATACAGTCAAAATGCAAAATATCACGAAAACGGTCGAAAATAGTTGACTATAACCCACAAAATTAGGCCAAAACAGTACAACATGAAATCTCATTAAAGTGATCGAAATCAGTGTACTATAAGCCCACAAGAAGAGGGAAAAAGAAAATTTGACGAAAGTGGCCGAAAACTGTGGACTATAGCCCCCAAATGAAGCTAAAACAGTCAAATACAAAATTTCACGAAAACGGTCGGAAACCGTGGACTCTAACCAACAAAATGTGGCCAAAACAGTAAAATACAAAAATCTCTTGAAAGTGATCGAAATCAAAGTACTACAGCCCACAAAATGAGGGAAGTTGTAACACCCCGTAATTTGAATACTATATAATAAGTATACTTTGAAAAAAAAAAAATAAGAGTATATGGCTGTTTGAATTGATACTTTAATGGTTATATTGTGAAATTATTTGAAATGTGGGAGCCCACGGATCAAAGAAGCAAAGAACAGAGCTTGGCTTTGTATATTGCTTTGACTTTGGTCAAAGAAAAGCCATGTTAATGTGGTATTTGTGTGGTGGGCCACCCGGTGGAGAAAAGAAGGATTTGTTAGAATAGTCCCATATCGGAATTTCACATAAATATAATAATATATAAATAGTAATAGCCAAGGATCAAGAGTCACCTAATCGGTTAACCAACTTTTGAGAGGCAGCCTGTGGTGGGCAGTTGTACTACATAGTATCTAATTTGTCTTATAAATTGTATAAATTGTCTGAGCTAGGGGCAGGGGCGTTACAGAAGTAAAAAATTTCACGAAAGTTGCCGAAAACTGTGGACTATAGCCCACAATTGAGGCTAAAACAGTCAGAAACCAAATTGGACGAAAACGGTCAGAAACTGTGGACTACAACCCACAAAACGAGGCCAAAACAATAAAATATGAAATCTCACGAAAGTGATCGAAAACAGTGTACTATAGCCCACAAATGAGGCTAAAACAGTTAAATACAAAATTTCACGAAAACGGTCGAAAATTGTGGACTAACCCACAAAATGTGGCCAAAACAGTAAAATACGAAATCTCAGGAAGTGATCGAAACAGTGTCCTATAGCCCACAAAATGTGGGAAATAAAAATTCTCACGAAAGTGATCGAAAACTGTGGACTATATAGCCCACAAATGAGGCTAAAAGAGTCAAATACAAAATTTGACGAAAACGGCCAGAAACTGTGGACTATAACCCACAAAATGAGGCCAAAACAGTAAAATACGAAATCTCAAGAAAGTGATCGAAAACTGTGTACTATAACCCACAAAATGACGGAAATAAAAATTCACACGAAAGTGGCTGAAAACTGTGGACTACAGCCCACAAATGAGGCAAAAATAGTCAAATACAAAATTTCACGAAAACTGTCGGAAACTATGGACTATAACACACAAAATGAGGCCAAAAGAGTAATACGAAATCTCATGAAAATGGTCGAAAACAGTGTACTAAAGCCCACAAAATGTGGAAAATAAAATTTCTCACGAAAGTGATCGAAAACTGTGGATTACAGCCCACAAATGAGGCTAAAACCGTCAAATACAAAATTTCATGAAAACGACCAGAAACTGTGGACTATCACCCACAAAATGGGGCCAAAATAGTAATATACGAAATCTCATGAAAGTGATCGAAAACAATGCACTATAGCCCACAGGAAGAGGGAAATAGAAATTTTGACGGAAGTGGCCGAAAACTGCGGAATATAGCCCACAAATGAGGCTGAAACTGTCAAATACAAAATATCACGAAAACGGTCGGAAACAGTGGACTATAACCGACAAAATGAGGCCAAAACAGTAAAATAGGAAATCTCATGAAAGTGATCGAAATTAGTGTACTATAGCCCACAAAATAAGGGAAAAAAAATTTCACGAAAGTGGCTGAAAAAAATTTTCACAATTGATTCTAAAACTGTCAGATACCGAATTTCATGAAAACGGTCAGAAATTGGGGACTACAACCCACAAAACGTGGCCAAAATTGTAAAATACGAAATCTCACGAAGTGATCGAAAACAGTGTACTATAGCCCACAAAATGAGCAAAATAAAAAATCTCACGAAAGTGGCTGCTCACAAATGTGGCTAAAACAGTCAAATACAAAATTTCATTAAAACGGCCAGAAAATGTGGACTATAACCCACAAAATGGGGTCAAAACAGTAAATTATGAAGTCTCATGAAAGTGATCAAAAACAGTGTACTATAGCCCACAAGAAGAGGGAAATCGAAAATTTGACGAAAGTGGCCGAAAACTGTGGACTATATAGCCCACAAAGGAGGCTAAAACAGTCAAATACAAAATTTCACGAAAACGGTCGGAAACTATGGACTAAAAACCCACAAAATGTGGCCAAAAGAGTAAAATACAAAATCTTCTGAAAGTGATCGAAACTGTGTACTATAGCGAACAAAATGTGGGAAATAAAAATTCTCATGAAAGTTTTCGAAAACTGTGGATTATAGGCTAAAAGAATCAAATAAAAAATTTTACGAAAACGGTCGGAAACTGTAGACTATAACCCACAAAATTTGGCCAAAACAGTAAAGTACGAAATCTCATGGAAGTGATCGAAATCAGTGTACTATAGCCCACAAAATGAGGGAAATAAAAAATTTCACGAAAGTCGTAGAAAACTGTAGACTATTGCCCACAAATGAGACTAAAACAGTCAAAATCCAAAATTTCACGAAAACGGTCGAAAATAGTTGACTATAACCCACAAAATGAGGCCAAAGCAGTAAAATATGAAATCTCATTAAAGTGATAAAAAACGGTGGACTATAGCCCACAAAAAGTGGGAAATAAAAATTCTCACGAAAGTGGCAGAAAACTGTGGACTATAGCCCACAAATGAGGCTAATACAATGAAATACAAAATTTCACGAAAACGGCCGGAAACTGTAGACTATAACCCACAAAATGAGGCCAAAATAGTAAAATACGAAATCTCATGAAAAAGATCGAAAACCGTGTAATCTGGCCCACAATATGAGGGAAATAAAAATTTCCACGAAAGTGGCCGAAAACTGTGGACTACAGCCCACAAATGAGGCTACAAGAGTCAAATACAAAATTTTAGGAAAACGGTCGGAAACTGTGGACTATAACCCACAAAATCAGGCCAAAACAGTAAAATACGAAATCCCATGAAAGTGATCGAAATCAGTGTATTGTAGCCCACAAAATGAGGGAAATAAAAATGGCGGCTCACAAATGAGGCTGAAACAGGCAAATACAAAATTTCATGAAAACGGCCGGGAACTGTGGACTATAACTCACAAAATGGGGCCAAAACAGTAAAATACGAAATCTCATGAAAGAGATCGAAAACAGTGAACTATAGCTCACGAGAAGAGGAGAATAGAAAATTTGACGAAAGTGGCCGAAAACTGTGGAATAGATAGCCCACAAATGAGGCTAAAACAATCAAATACTAAATTTCACGAAAACGGTCGGAAACTGAGGACTATAACCCACAAAATGGGGCCAAAACAGTAAAATACGAAATGTCATGAAAGTGAACGAAAACAGTGTACTATAACCGACAAAATGACGGAAATAAAAATTCACACGAAAGTGGCCGAAAACTGTGGACTATAGCCCAAAAATAAGGCTAAAACAGTCAAATACAAAATTTCATGAAAACGGTCGAAAACAGTGGACTATAACCCACTAATGAGGCCAAAACGGTATAATACGAAATCTCATGAAAGTGATCGAAAACGGTGGACCATAGCCCACAAAATGAGGGAAATAAAAATTCTCACGGAAGTGGCCGAAAACTGTGGACTATAGCCCACAAATGAGGCTAAAATAGTAAAATACAAAATTTCACGAAAACGGTCAGAAACTGTGGCCTATAACCCACAAAATGAGGCCAAAACAGTAAAACACAGAATTTCAAGAAAGTGATCGAAAACCGTGTACTATAGCCCACAAAATGAGGAAATAAAAATTTGCACGAAAGTGGCTGAAAACTGTGGACGACAGCCCACAAATGAGGCCAAAACAGTTAAATACCAAATTTCATGAAAACGACCGGAAACTGTGGACTATAACCCACAAAATGGGGCCAAAATAGTAAAATACGAAACCTCATGAAAGTGATCGAAAACAGTGCACTATAGCCCACAAGAAGAGGGAAATAGAAAATTTGACGGAAGTGGCCGAAAATTGTGGACTATAGCCCACAAATGAGGCTAAAACAGTCAAATTCAAAATTTCACGTAAACGGTCCAAAACTGTGGACTACCCACAAAATGTGGCCAAAACAGTAAATTACGAAATCTATGGAAAGTGATCGAAAAAGTGTACTATAACCCTCAAAATGCGGCAAACAAAAATTCTCCCGAAAGTGATCGAAATCTGTGGATTATAGTCCACAAATGAGGCTTAAAGAGTCAAATACAAAATTTTACGAAAACGGTCGGAAACTGTGGACTATAACCCCCAAAATTAGGCCAAAACAGTAAAATACGAAATCTCATGAAAGTGATCGAAATCAGTGTAATATATATCCCACAAAATGAGGGAAATAAAAAATTTCACGAAAGTGGCATAAAACTGTGGACTATAGCCCACAAATGAGACTAAAACAGTCAAAATGCAAAATTTCACGAAAACGATCGAAAATATTTGACTATAATCCACAAAATGAGGCCAAAACAGTAATATACGAAATCTCTTTATAGTGATCGAAACGGTAGACTATAGCCCTCAAAATGTGAGAAATAAAAATTCTCACGAAAGTGGCCGAAAACTGTGGACTATAAGCCCATAAATCATGCTAAAACAGTGAAATACAAAATTTCACGAAAACGGCCGGAAACAATGGACTATAACCCACAAAATGAGGCCAAAACAGTAAAATACGAAATTTCAGGAAAGTTATCGAAACAATTTACTATAGCCCACAAAATGTGGGAAATAAAAATTCTCACGAAAGTGATCGAAAACTGTGGATTGTAGCCCACAAATGAGGCTAAAACAGTCAAAATACAAAATTTGACGAAAACGGTCGAAAATAGTGGACTGTGAACCACAAAATCAGGCCAAAAATGTATAATACGAAATTCTAAAGAAAGTGATCGAAACAGTGGACTATAGCCCACAAAATGTGGGAAATAAAAATTCTCACTAAAGTGGCCGAAAACTGTGGAATATAGCCCACAAATGAGGCCGAAACATTCAAATACAAAATTTAACGAAAACGGTCGGAAACTGTGGACTATAACCCACAAAATAAGACCAAAACAGTAAAATACGAAATCTCACAAAAGTGATCGAAATCAGTGTACTATAGCCCACAAAATGTTGGAAATAAAACATTTCACGAAAGTGGCCGAAAACTGTGGACAATAGCCCACAATTGAGGCTAAAACAGTCAGAAACTGTGGACTACAACCCCCAAAACGGGGCCAAAATAGTAAAATACGAAATCTCACAAAAGTGATCAAAAACAGTGTACTATAGCCCACAAAATGAGGGAAATAAAAAATCTCACAAAAGTGGCCGCTCACAAATGAGGTTAAAACAGTGAAATACAAAATTTCATGAAAACGGCCGGAAACTGTGGACTATAACCCACAAAATGGGGCCAAAATTTTAAAATACAAAATCTCATAAAAGTGATTGAAAACAGTCCACTATAGCCCATAAGACGAGGGAATTGAAATTTTGACGAAAGTGGCCAAAAACTGTGGACTATAGCCCACAAATGAGGCTAAAACAGTCAAATACAAAATTTCACGAAAAAGATCGGAAACTGTGGACTATAACCCACAAAATGTGGCCAAAACAGTAAAATACGAAATCTCATGAAAGTGATCGAAACAGTCCCACAAAATGTGGGAAATAAAAATTCTCACGAAAGTGATCGAAAACTGTGGATTATAGCCCAGAAATGAGGCTAAAAGAGTCAAATACAAAATTTTACGAAAACGGTCAGAAACTGTGGACTAACACACAAATTGAGGCCAAAACTGTAAAATGCGAAATCTCATTAAAGTGATCGAAATTAGTGTACTATAGCCCACAAAATGAGGGAAATAAAAAATTTCACGAAAGTGGCAGAAAACTGTGGACTATAGCCCACAAATGAGACTAATACAGTCAAAATGCAAAATATCACGAAAATGGTCGAAAATAGTTGACTATAACCCACAAAATCAGGCCAAAACAGTAAAACACGAAATCTCATTAAAGTGATCGAAAACATTGTACTTTAAGCCCACAAGAAGAGGGAAATAGAAAATTGGACGAAAGTGGCCGAAAACTGTGGACTATATAGCCCACAAATGTAGCTAAAACAGTCAAATACAAAATTTCACGAAAACGGTCGGAAACTGTGGACTCTAATCCACAAAATGTGGCCAAAACAGTAAAATACGAAATCTCATGAAAGTGATCGACACAGTGTACTATATCCCACAAAATGGGAAATAAAAATTCTCACGAAAGTGATCGAAAACTGTGGATTATAGCCCACAAATGAGGCTTAAAGAGACAAATACAAAATTTTACGAAAACGGTCGGAAACTGTGGACTATAACCTACAAAATGAGGCCAAAACAGTAAAATACGAAATCTCATGAAAGTGATCGAAATCAGTGTACTACAACCCACAAAATGAGGGAAATAAAAAATTTCACGAAAGTTGCCGAAAACTGTGGACTATAGCTGTGGAAAAAAAACATTGAAAAACAAAATTTCGTGAAAATGGTAAAAAACTGTGGACTATAACCCACAAAATTTAACCAAAATAGTGAAATACATAATTTCGCAAAATTTGCCAAAAACCCGTGGACTGTATAGCCCGCAAAATTAGCCGAACATTGAATTATGAAATAAAACTGTGGACTATAGCCCACAAAACGTGACGAAAGCAGTGAAATATGAAATTCACGAAAACGTTCAAAAACCGCTGACTATATATAGGCCACAAAGTTTGATCAAAACTGTGAAAAATGGAATTTCGCGAAGACGATCGAAAACAGTAGACTATATGCCACAAAATGTGATCAAAACAGTGAAATACAACATTTTGTAAAATTGGCCTAAAATTATAGAATATTGCCCACAATTATAGTAAAACAATGAAATCCGGAATTTCTGAATGTGGTTGAAAACTGTAGACTATAGCCCACAAAATGTGGTCATAACAGTTAAATCCCAAATTTGGCGAAAATAACTGAAAATTGTGAACTCACAATATGTGACAAAAACAATAAAATATAGAATTTTGCAAAACTGACCGAAAATTCTTGACTACATCCCACGAAGTGTGGAAACAGAATCAAATACAGAATATTGCAAAAAATAGCCGAAAACTGTCACTAGTCTATAAAATGTGGTCAAACAGTAAAATACGAAATTTATGAACTACTCTATTGTTTTCTCAAAATTTATAAAAACAGAGTAGTTTGTTACGTCAATTCAAAAAGGGCATTGGAATCGAGCAAGTTCCGTGGAGTTCATAATTGCATAAAAGGAGTCAACATAGTGAAATAGTATATCTTTCAGTTCACATTTTTTTAGAAAAATAGTTCCCATTTAAAAATTGTCAAAATATGCGGAAAATGGTGTACTTCCATTTTGCATGATTCGTGGATAATTTCATTGCCTTCACGAGCAAGTTTACACCTCTCAGTACAAGCTTGTACACATGCTTTTAAAGCTACCCACAAGGTGCATTTCCCCAAGGACGAAATCTAGCCAAACATGGAAACACTGAAATTTTCAAAATTGGCCAAAAACTACGACACCACAAATACACTTTTCTCAAAATCTTTCAAAAAAAGGAGGATTAATCCACAAAATCTGGCTGAAACAGTCGGAAATCTTAAAATCGGCCAAAAATAACAAAAATAGTGAAACTCAAAATTTAACCAAATCAGACAAAAATAGTAGACTACAGACACAAAATATGTTCATAACATTTAAATTCAGATCTCCTCGAAATCTGCTAGAAATCAGTAGACAAATACAACTAAAATATGCCGCAGTTTTTTCAGGCTGGGAAATATTTTTAGTGAACACTAAATAACAAATTCTAATCACAGGGGAAATGTTTTGTGATTAAAATTTGACTTGCCACCAAAATTGTCGTTGATCTTAGGTAAAGGCTTCTAGTATTACATTTCTTTTTAAAGGCAGATGACAGCATTGGATATATGTTCATTACAGTTTGCAATTTTTCCCCAAGAAACTTGAAACTTCAGCAGAACAAAACCTTCAACACATTGTTTACTTACATTAGACCCCTTCTTTAATTACATTTCATCCCCAAAATGAAAAAGAAAATTAAATTACACCAGGACAAAAATTGGAAGTAGCAAGGTTACCACATGCTACATCACAGTTTCGTTATAAAGGCTTTATAATTGTAAGGAAATCTATATTACATTTTTATTTAACACAATTGCATTTACGGTGAAGGATACACTGTAGTTGAAGCTGAACACTGATTCACTGCAAACATTTAGAAAGAAATTGGTTATCACTTACTTTATTAAATAAATAAACAGTTGTAAAAGGAACTGGCATGAGTTGGTCCTTCTCACCTACGCAAGGGTAGACTATAAACAAGCATACTTGATTGAGCTAAATGACAAATCCACAATACAATCTGTAACTTCTATTTGTTCCTCCGAAACTCAAGCGAGAGCCACCAAAACCATGGGAGTTCACATTCATCATTGTCACTTTTGTTTCAATATTTCTAATGCATTTTCCATTCATGAGACTAGTGGAAGATGTATCAATGCCTGGCTTTAAATCCGCAAATTTGATTTGATGGGAACCCCACAGCCTTTTAGAGAAAGCAAATGGCCATGGTTGAGATTCTTACTGATCAAAGTGGGGTCGAGAAACAGAACTACGACAGTTATATCATCGTGGAAATGCCTCCTAAGTCCCCGATCAATCTCTTTCAGGTCGGAGTACCTCATTTCTCTTTTCTTTGCTGCTTCTCTTAGTGCAGTTTTCACAAGCCTCCTTGCAATTCCCTGTATCGGTTAATAGAATTCCTATTATTAGAATCAGATCTTAACTGTTCATTATAGTATACTGAGAACAGCAGAACAACTTTGGCATAAATAGGTAATTCTAATGATTCTATTCTTGTGGAGAGAAAAAGGGAGGTTCCTAGTTACTGCAAGACCAACATGATGGCACGACAAAATGTAAAAAAAATTTTGCCTGAAATCAATTCATTTCATAAATGTTGGCATCCTATCCGTATGACAAAAAAAAGGATTTCTTGCATGCACATGCTTGCTCTCCAACTATTTGCATTAAAATTCCATTAACTTCTACAAATGTGAAAACTACCATGATCAATGAACATGTTTTTTTGTGCAGAACTCCCCAACCAATCAATTTTGCTAATAACTGTTAGGCGGCTGTTGCACTTGTCGGATGGAAATTACACCGTCTTTTAACAGACGCAGGGGGTTACTGTTAAACTCATGTAAAGAAGAATAAAGATAACTTGGCATTTTAAGGTCACATCTTATTGCTTGTTTGTGAGATTATATGTATCTTAATAACAAAAGATGGTCTTATAATGCAGTAAGCAGGTAATCGAGACTTACATTATGAGGATTATTCTGAACTATTTCTACAGCCTCTTGATTGCTTAAGTGCTCCCATAAACCATCAGATGCAAATATTAGGAACTGATCTTGAGGACAAAGTTTACGTGTTAGTATAGATGGTTCAGCACTAAGAATAGATTTATAGAAGGGCTCAGGCAGTCGAAATCTTGAGAAGAGAGGTGCACGATTGAATTCAGTCAGCTTCAAATATGCATCTCCAATGGACCTAGAAACCTGCAAAGAAAGATTATGTTAAAATTTAATCTCGCAACAACAAAGTATTCTTTTTTAAACTATACATGTTAACTGTACCAAAAACCGCAAAGTTCCATTCTTTTTTAAATCATCAAGACAATGATTACAACTAGTGAAATAATGCCCATGCTGCATGTGAAACGTGAAAATAATGTAACAGGTTCGTTTGAAATTGTAGCCCAATTGTTCGGTAAACTCAACTGAAAGAAGATATCATGCAAGACCGATAAGATAACATTCAATATCTGAGTTTTGTCAAAACATAACTTCTATCCATCATTTAAGAAAAGGAAGGGAATTTCGCAACTGAATTCATTGACGAAACAAGATATCCAAGAAAACATCACGATTGAAGTGAAAAGGAGAAAAGGAATCACGATAATAGAAAATAAACATTCTTTAACCAAAATCTAAGAGAAATAAATGAACAAAAATTGAGCGACAGGATATTATTGTATGACCACAAGAGTTCTCCAAGAGAACACTAGAGTTCTCCATTCTATGACCTAGTTAGGCTCTGTTTGGTATTATTGTGAACGAAAAAAGTTTTTGCTCAAAAGTACTGGTACCAAAAATACTTTCAAAAAAATTATGTTTAACTTTCAAAAAAAATTCAAATAAGTAAAAGCATTTTTTGAAAAGTCAAACGCATCATTTTAGGTGCTTCAAGAAAAATGTTTAAAATAGTAGTTTTAGAAAAAAATACTTTTGATTAAATACACTTTTAATTAACCTTGCCAAACACATCTTTTGAGCCTAAAAGAGCTTTCAGACTCGAAAGCAATGCCAAACGGAGCCATAGTCTACTGTCAAGTATCAGTGCAAGCATTAACAGACAGCAGATATAAAATAATGCATGGAGTTCACAAATACATGTTTTACAAAGAAACAAATTGATGATATGATCTTGAATTCTGCTTGGCTAACAAATACAAGTTTTACAAAGAGATCAAACATTTGACTGTTAAAGAAAAGTTGATCAGATAATAGTCAAATATATAATTTTCTACTAGGACGGTATATAAGTCAGCATGCAGTGATTTCAAATGTATGCTACCAGTGTTCACCACACAGCATAGATCTATGATGCTAACTATCTACAACAACAACAACAACAACAAAGCCTTTTTCCCAACTAGTTGGGGTCGGCTATGATGCTAACTATCTAAAAAGAAAAAAAATATGTGATGAAGGAACTTGAGAGCCGAAAACTTCATACTTCTAAAAGATAGAATAATAATGGTTAATAATTGAAATATGATCAATTATTAACCAATATTCTTCTATCTTTTAGAAGTATGAAGTTTTCGGCTCTCAGGTCCCCCAACTCATATTTCTTTTAGAAGATCTTTATCTCCAAGACTCCAACTCTCTCTGCTCAATTCATTAGATTGCTTGTTATTCTTGATTCATATCAATGGACCGCTAGAGATGACATTCAATGAAGATGGTCCAACACTGGCACTTTCACTGTTAAATCCTTTTATAGATTCTTAAATTCTGGTGGTGTTATTTCACCTTTTCACAAGTGTATGGAAAAACATAGCTCCTTTGACCACTAGAATTTTAACTTGGTTAGTGATTCACAACAAGATTCTTACTGTTGATAATCTTAATAAAAGAAATCTTGCTATAGGACAACATTGTATTCTATGTAATTATCATACTGAAATTGTAAGCATCTATTCATTAACTGCGCTATTGTTAAACTTATTTGGAATATATGCAAAGAAGCTTGAAACGTAAAAGGTAAACCAAGTTCTATTCGCTCTTGGTGGAGTGTTTGGAGAAAGAAGAGAGTGAAACAGTCAGAACAAGCTGGGACATTGCTATGATTTCCTTGATTTGGATGATTTGGAAAGAAAGAAATAACAGAATTTTTGTTAAGAAGAAACCTGCTATTATTTCTATTATTGATAATTTTGTCCACTTTGTGAATTTTTGGGCAGAACTTATCCCTGAGAACAAGTGGCAAAAGCGGAACCTGGGAGCTATTGATATCAACTTCTCGGTTGATCTGAATGGTTTGATGGTGATGTAGCTGTTGTTTCTTATCCAAGTCCTGGTCCATGATTTTGCTTGATGATTGAAAATCTGCAGTACAAGTGCTTAAAGCTCCAAAATTTAACTGTGTTTGTTTTTGAGTGTCAGCTGACAATATTTTGAGTAGACTGTTTAGTTTCCTTCTATAATCTTTGTACTTGGATTTGTGACGTTTATTTCTGTGAGCAAGTGATCATTTTGATCACCATTCTGTTATTGCTCTCAGAGAACTTGGTTATTATCCTCTTTTATTAATAGATTTGGTTGGAATCCTTTAGAATTCTATCTATTATTATCAAAATAATAATAATTGTAATATGCACGATGATGCCATTAATATGTCGAGTTGTATAAAGAAGGTAGATCATTTTCTCCTTTTTTGCGAATCTAAAATAAATAGATTCCTTGAGTGAGTTTGTGGTAGAATGAAGAGATCTAAAAGCTGGCCACAGCAAAGAGAGCATCTTATAAAGATTGGCAAAATTATCGAAATTAGGAGAATTTTAAAAAATATAAGATGCCAATGAAGCTAACAAAGTTGTTAGTGAGCCACTGAGCCTAAATCTAAATCCTATGATATATTTATGCTTTGATTCTAAAGAGAGGGAGAAGGAAATAAGCTACTCAAAGAGTGGACAATTATGTAATATTAAGTGTGCAAAAGCAAAGAATCTAAAGATCAAAGATCCCTTGTAAAGAATGATAGAATAAAAGGGATTATAAACTTATTTCATATAATACTAACAATGGGGCTAGTAAGAGCATCTGTAGTCGTTTGCCAAATATTGATAAAATGGATATTTGGCAAACGAACGTGCTGCACTCGTTTGCCAAATATCCATTTTATCGATAAATCGCTACAGTCGATTGCTATAAATGAGAATCGATATAGCTTTTATCGATAAGTGAGGGACGGCATTCGAAGTGCCGTCCCACGAAAAAAAATATTTTTTTTTTCGTCGGACGGCACTTCAAGTGCCGTCCGTTTGAAAATTAAGTAATTTTCCGCATTAAATATTGCCAAAAAGAATTTAAAAACCCCGAAAAGCTTTCCCCTTCCCCTTTTCTCGGACGGCACATCATGTGCCGTCCGTTGAGTAATTTTTTATAAAAAAAAAAAAATTTAAATATCCATTGAGATAGCCAGACTTATATGAGATAGCCAGACTTATATTAGATAGCCAGACTTATATTAGATATATATATATATATTAGTGGAAGGGTCATATGGTCATAAAAATTTTAATAAAGCCTTAAAACCTAGATGATATTCCGGAAAAGTGATAAATGGGCCAAAAAAAATTTCTCCCCTGTCGGACGGCACTTCATGTGCCGTCCATCATCTACGTCCGGTTTTTTTTTCCCCTTCTCCGACGGCACTTCATGTGCCGTCGCTCAAATTTGCTCTTTTTTTCTTTTTTTTTCACTCTGACGGCACTTCATGTGCTGTCGCTTAATATTTTATTATAGATTGCTAAAAAATAGCTTTGCACGAGTGCAGCAAAATTGAGAATCCTATTTCTATTTATCCATATATGGATATTTTTACAGTAAACGACTACAGATGCTCTAAGGCTTCGGTATGGGTCATGGTCAGTAACCATGAACACGTTTGGGTCCAGGCCTTCAATCTAAGAGACAGTCACCACCTAACAGCCTAGCACTGGAATCCTGGGATAAGATCAATTATCATTATGTCATATAAGATAAAAATATAATATTATTATACTATATAGAATAACTAGTAGATGGAAACATACATAAAGGCAATTCTAAAATATTTCAGTTGGTACATGAGTTTGGCCAACAAAAGGAACACATAGTATAGATATATATGTCAAATATTTGGCAAACATAGTGACAATTTGTACAGCATTGAAAAATAAAAGCACACATAATTAGCAAAAAGGGGGGAAGATAGAAAGAAAAAAAATGTAACAGTGATGAGAACCAAAAAAATAGATAATGGAAATTCCTTTTCTCCATATAGTAATCATAGGTTCAATATTCATTCTCTTAGCTGAAATCATTTGCTTTTATATAGAACATATATTAAGTCATATGTTCAACAGCGGAACATATAGTGAGAATAGTAACAACAACCTACTGTAGGTTGTAATATTTAGCCTCCCCCCTCCCTCCCCTCTCTTCCCCTGGAAAGTTGGTTGAGAGATGGTTACCCTTTCAGTTGTACATTGTACAAGGTATCTTCGCACCATCTCGATCCCTCAATGCTCGCTACAAAATGATCTATAATTACTACAGATCAGGCAGGAAAAAGCTGACGTGGGAAGTTGGTTTTATCATTTCATTTCAGTTGAGGTTCTTCTCTTCTCAATTCATTCAATCTAGCATAGCATAAAGGAAAGATGGTTGGCGGTAAGTGAAGATATTTGTGCCACTAATCAAGTCGGCAAATTGTCCCAGTATTATGAATATTAGGTGATAGTACCAGAAAACAAATAAAATTGAACAATACTACCAGCTGTAATGTGGGCTATATCAATTTGTGGGCAATTAATCGTTCACAATTTTCAGCCAATTTCGCGAACTTCCATATTCCAATATTTTAGCCACATTTTGTGAGCTATAGTCCCTCGTGTTCGGTCCATTTCGTTAAATTTCATATTTCACTATTTTTGCCACACTTTGTAGGCTATATAGCCCACAGATTTTCGGTCATTTTTGCAAAATTCCGCATTTCACTATTTTGCCACATTTTGTAGGCTATATAGTCCACAGATTTTCGATCATTTTCGCAAAATTCCGCATTTCGCTATTTTTGCCACATTTTGTGGACTACAGCCAACAGTTTTCTGCCAATTTCGTGGAATTTCGTATTTCACAATTTTAACCACATTTTGTGGGCTACAGTCCACAGTTTTCGGCCAATTTCATGAAATTTCATAATTTAATGTTTTTCCCCTCATTTTGTTGGCTTATAGATTTTGGCCAATTTTGTGCTATGTATTTCAAGGTTTTGGTTACATTTTGTGCTCTATATTCCACAGTTTTTTGCCAATTTCGTGAAATTTCGTATTTCAATATTTTGGTCACATTTTGTGGGCTACTGGGCTATATAGTCCCTAGTTTTCGGCCGCTTTCGCAAAATTCCACATTTCTTATATTCACCTCATTTTGTGGTCTATATAGTTCATAGTATTCAACCACTTCAGAAAATTCTGTATTTCACTATTTTGGTCATATTTTGTGGTCCCAAAGTAATTGGCCAAATTCGCAAAATTTCGTCGTTCAATGTTTTTGCCCCCATTTCGTTGGCTATATACTCCACAGTTATCACTGTTTGTCATTATCGCGAAATCCCGCATTTCAATATTTCTGCCGCATTTTGTGATCTAGTCAATAGTTTTCGACCAATTTCGTGGAATTTCGTATTTCACTATTTTGACCACATTTTGTGGATTAAAGCATCTGTAGTCGTCGTGTGCTAAAATTTGGGTATTTGGAAAATGGAAATAGAATATATGAGTTTTTGCTGCAGTCGTGTAAAGCCAAAATTTGGGTTTTTGTTTTTTTTTTAATTCTCAGACGAAAGATTATCTTTCGTCCTAGCGATCTGTACACGTAAATGAGAAAGGACGGAGGATTTTTTATCGTCTGTTCAAAGGGGAAAAAATGGAGGGACGGTAGATAATCTACTGTCCCACCCATTTTTTTTGTAAGGGACGGTACATTGTTTACCGTCCTTCAACTTTTTTTAATTAATTCATCGGACGGGATATTATCTCCCGTCCGTCAATGTTTCAAGCTGAAATTGTGTAGGGACGATGTTTTATTTCCCGTCCGACGTCTCTGACGAAAGATAATCATTCGTCACATCAAACGGACGAAAGATAATCTGTCGTTAGCTATATTTTGGCAAATGACATTTCGTCTCACATATTTGGCCGACCATTGTTCATTCGATTGCCATTTTTGAGTAAATGGCCAACGATTAGAGCGATATTTTTTCCAAACTTTCCAAAATTTGGGTAAATGGCAGACGACTACATATGCTCTTATGGTCCACAGTTTTCAATCGTTTTTTACAAAATTTCGTATAGTAATATTTTGCCACATTTTGCGGGCTATATAGTCCATAGTTTTCGGCTACTTTCGCAAAATTCGGCATTTCACTATTTTTGTCACATTTTATGGGGGCTATGATCCACAGATTTCGGCCAAATTCAGAAATTCTAGATTTCACTATTATAGTCCACAGTTTCGAACGAATTTGCGACCTTCCGTATGTCACTGTTTTGATCACATTTTGTGAGCTATAGTCCATAGTTTTCGAATGTTTTTGCGAAATTTCATATTTTATTGTTTTGGCAAGATTTTGCGGGAGTCCAAAGTTTTGGGTCAACTTCGTGAAATTCCGAATTTCGCTGTTTTGGCCAAATTTAGCGAGCTATATAGTCCACAGTTTTCGACAATTTTCGTGAAATTCAGCATTTCACTGCTTATATCCTATTTTGTGGGCAAAAGTCCACATTTTCGGATACTTTCAGAAACTTTAGATTTCACTGTTTTGGCCATATTTTATGGGCTACAGTCCACAATTTTCAGTCAATTTCGCGATTTCCACATTTCACTGTTTTTTACACATTTTGTGGTATATAGTCGAAAGTTTTTGGGCACTTACGAAAATTCTAAATTTCAATGTTTTGGCATATTTGTGGGTTATATATATAGTCCACGATTTTCGGCCATTTTCAAAAAATTCAGTATTTCACAGTTTTAATCACATTTTGCGGGCTATAGTCCACAATTTTCGAATGCTTTAGTGAAATTCCGTATCATTTTTTTCTACATTTTGATAGCTATATTCCACAGTTTATGATCGTTTTCACAAAATTTCGCAGTTCACTATTTTTCGCACATTTATGGGCCATGGTCCATAGTTTTTGGCCAATTTTTTAGATTCTTTATTTCACTATTTTTGCCTTATTCTGAGGGCTATAGGCCACAGTTTTCAACAGATTTTGAGAAATTTTGCATTTCACAATTTTTCTACTTTTTGTGGGCTCCAGGACACATTTTACGGCCACTTCTGAAAATTTTGTATTTCATTGTTTTGGCCATATTTTGTGTGCATTCACAATTTTCGGATAATTTCATGAAATTTCGTATTTTTCTATTTTGGCCCCTTTTTGTGGACTGTCCACAATTTTCGGCCAATTTCGTTGAATTCGTATTTCACTTTTTGCCACATTTTGTGGGTATCCATAGTTTTCAAACGTTTTCACCATATTTCGTTTCACAATATTTTAGCCACATTTGTGGGCTATAGTCACAATTTTTGACTAGTTTCACAAAATTCTACATTTCATTTTTTTTAATTGTGGGCTATATAGTCCACAGTTTTTTGTTGTTTTCGCGAAATTTCTAATTTCACTATTTTTGCAAAATTTTATGGGCTATAGTACATAATTTTCGACCAATTTCAAATATTTTGTATCACTATTTGGCCATATTCTGAGGACTAATCCTCAGTTTTCGGCCGATTTCGAGAAATTCCACATTTCACTGCTTTTGCCACATTTTATGGCTATTGTCCAGAGTTTTCAGTTACTTCCGAAAATTTGGTGTTTTATTGTTTTGGTCTGTGCGCTCTAATCCACAATTTTCGGGCAATTTGGTAATATTATGTTTTGGCCGCATTTCGTATTTCACTGTATTAACCACAATTTGTGGGCTACATAGTTCACAGTTTCTGGCCAATTTTGTAAAATTCCGTATTGCAATATTTTAGCCACATTTTGTGAGCTATAGTCCATAGTTTCGGTCAATTTTGCTAAATTCTATATTTACTATTTTTGCCACATTTTGTGAGCTATAGTCAACAGTTTGGACCAATTTCGTGGAATTTTGTATTTCATTGTTTTAACCATATTTTGTGGGCTGTTTTGGCCACATTTGTGTTATAATCTATAGTTTTTGCCATATTCACAAAATACCATATTTCACTGTTTTGGCCATATTTTGTTGGCTATAGTCCACAGTTTTCTAACAATTTCATAAAATTTCATCATTCAATGTTTTTGCCGCATTTTGTTGACTATAATCCATAGTTTCTAGCTAATTTCATATTATTTTGTGTTTCTGTGTTTTATCCACATTTTGTGCTCTATATTACACAGCTTTCGGCCAATTTATTGAAATTTCGTATTTCAATATTTTGGGCATATTTTGTGGGCTCGTCTACAGTTTTCAGCCAATTTCGTATAATTTCGTATGTCACTAATTTTGCCACATTTTTTGGGCTATATAATCCATAGTTTTCGGCCAATTTCGCAAATATCGATATTTCACTATTTTTGACAATTTGTGGGCTATAGCCCCCAGTTTTCAATCGTTTTTTGCAAAATTCCGCATTTCAATGTGTTTGCCACATTTTGTGGGCGTCAGTCAAGTTTCCAACCATTTTCACGAAATTCCATATTACACTGTTTTAGCCACATGTTTTAGCCACGAAATTCCATATTAGACAGTTTTCGGCCATTTTCACAAAATTCTGTATTCCACTATTTTGGCCATATTTGGTTGGCTATATTCCATAATTTTCGACCAATTTCACAAAATTTTATCATTCAATGTTTTTGCCCCAATGATTTGAATATAGTCCACAGTTTTTGGCTAATTTAATAATAATTTGTGTCATTATTTTTTTCAATGTTTTTGCCAAATTTTGTCAACTATAGTCCACATTTTTTGCCAATATTTTGTATTTCACTATTTTTGCCACATTTTATGCCCTATATTCCACAATTTTCGGTTGATTTACTAAAATTTTGGATTTCAACATTTTGGGCATATTTTGTGGGATCTTGTCTAATGTCCACAATTTTTGGCCAGTTTCGTAATATTCCGTATTTCACTTATTTGACCACATTTTGTGGGCCATAGTCTATAGTTTTTGGCCTATTTCGCAAATATCTATTTCACTATTTTTTACACAATTTGTGGGCTAGTCCCTAGTATTTTGTTGTTTTTGCGAAATTCCCCATTTCACGGTGTTTGTCCCCAATTTTTGGTCATTTTTTGCGAAATCCCATATTAAAATATTGTAGCCACATTTTGTGAGCTATAGTCCCCGGTTCTCGGATGATTTCGTGAAATTCTATATTTCACTATTTTTGGGAAGCAGGCCGTGATTTGGTTTTTAGTGGTATCACGTATCCATTAGTTCTTATCCACAGTTTTCCCATATTTTTTGGGTAACAGTCCACAATTTTCCACTATTTTGGCCACATTTTGTTACGAATACATTTTGTTAGTAGACAGAGATGTACTGTTGGTATAAAATCAAAACCCCTCAACCTTCATCACAACTTCGGAATTTTGGTGTAGCAGCAGGATTTTTCACATGGTTTCAGAGTAACGAAGGTTCGTTTCCCCTAGTATACATGCTTAACTGTGAATTTAAAAAAAATTATAATGCTGGGAGCAGGCAAGGTCTTGGCCCAAAAGAACGGCGCTTAACCTGCAGGAGCATGTTGAAAATATATAATATCAGTCACCTCTCATAACTATGCAGTTTTGGAGCAGTGACAAGATATTTCACAGCTCCAAACTAAATGCAGGATACCAAATAGAGTCAAATTAACAAATTATTGTCAGCATCGCATACCCCACCAAGCCAAAGACAGAACACTAAAAAAGGAGACCTTTATTTTCAAAAAGATATTCCACACCATCAAAACAATCTGTTGTCTGGCATTTGACACCCCATAAACATAACCACAAACAGGAGTCCTCTCACCAAGAGACAATTATCAACCAAAAAGTTCTATAACACCTCTGGTAAGATTCACATGTAGTTAAGAAATCAAACACAAAATCAAAGTGAAATGGAAGACTACCGTCTTATGAAGATATGATGCACTGAATCTGTACAGGAACTCCTCAATGGATCTGTACCCATGTCAGGCACCACTTTATTGACACCACTGGACACATGTATAACAGTTCCATAATTTGTTATCATTGTATAATATATATTTCAATTTATGATTCATCTTGATAATTCTTGGAGACGTGGAACACTTTTCTTGCACTTCTTAACACTTTTCTTGCACAACCATTAAACACTTCTTTACATTCAATAGTCAGTACATGTTCAGATATGTAATTCGAAATATCTAATAAAAATATATAATAATCAAGGTTGCCATTGGAGGTAAAATAATTTCAGTTCGAGCTATAAAAATTTATAATAAGCTATATTTTTTTTAGTATAAAAGTGCGATGCATCAGCCTAATCTTAAAGGACAACTGAATCCTTGTAAAAGCCATAAAATATTACTGACTGAACTGTAAGAATAGTCTGTGTGCATTTTTTGTGTGCATACATAAATACACATGTTTCATTTTACAACGCCCCTCGGTCCTACTTCTTAAGAAATTGTCATTTCATGTCGTGTCGTGTCTATGTCCTATATGTACTTTCTGCATCAGTACTTCTTGGACTGTCATAAGAAGAAACACGCATACCTGTATTTTGCCCTTCACGCGCCAAACCTGATGCTTTAGAACAACAATCTTTGAATCTTCCGGATGAAGTGAGCGAAGTTCATCTCTCACAGATTCATGACAGGCATTGTGCTCCTCCGACAATTGCACAGCATGGACCTCCCTAATACCTCTTTCAATTCTTCCTAAGACTACACGTGAATCTCCTGCATTTCCAATGTACAGCATGCCACCACATATAACACCTACCAAACAACATGAACCAACTGCTGCAAGTTGAGGATTGACCAGAAACTGCTTTCTCACAATAGATAGAAAGCCTTCTTCTGTAGCTAAGAAAGCTTTGTGTATTACATCCCCGGACATGGCTTGCTGTTCTGATGTGAATCCTACAAAGCCAAATACTCTTAGAGATGAGAAACAAACGGAGAGTGTTCCATCAGATCTTATCCTACTATATGAAATTGGAGACTTCAAACAGTTAACTTCTAATATGACCACACTAATAAATGATTGAGCCCGAGACATCCATTCTATGAATGCAAACAATTACTCCTTAATAGTTTTGCAAAAGTTCTACAAACAATAAAAGACAAAATACTACCCCAAAAAAGGAGAAGATAAAACCCTGAACGCAGAAAAAAACAAACTTATTGTGACAAATTGAAACACATCTTATTGGGAATCTATCACATCTCATCAGATGTTACTATACACGAACCGTCTAAACAAGAATATAACTGATACACACCAACTCTTAAATTATACGTGAAGTTGGAATGTTTGCTTAACGTAGGTTAAAATATAGAATATAAATATAAATCACCAACCCCACAACTTCAATGTTTTGGTTCAGTGGCAGGGTCATCTGGAATGGTATCAGTGTAACACAAAAAAAGGTTCAAGTCACAACTGAAGCGTATTCGAATCTGAATTTAAGAAAGACCTCCGCGCCCAACCCATACAAAGGACGCTCAACCTGCAGGGCGTGTTAATCCTCAGCCCTCACCACAACTTCGAAGTTTTGGTGTAGTGTCAAGGTCATTTGACAATGTGTTAATGTAGAAACAGATTGAGGATATTAGAATTACATCTAATAAAAACAACTGGGAGGATCACAAACAGGTATAAAATTACAAGAAAAAAGACAAAAATATGTAATGCAAATTTAGCTACAAAAATAAATAAGAGCACTTTATACCAACTACAAGAGCATTAAGAATGTACTTGTTATAATTAAGTTTTTTTATGTGTTTCATAAATTATGAATATAATTATAGCTCCTCTAACATAACTTAATTTCCATTTTGTACTTAATTTGTTGTCATTAGTTATAAAATAGGTTCCGTAGTCATGTATAATACCCAATAGCTTAACAAAGGCTAGGTCTTCCTATCTGCGCACTGATGAAAATATTAAAGATGGTATAAAAATGGAAGAGTGAGACAAAAAGTTATTGGAGGACCTTATTACAGAAGACATCGTAAAGGGGTTTATATACCCACTCCCATGGCTCTTCACATGCACCACTCACTATATCTAGTTCTACAGTTATTGGAGGAGAGTTGCAAAAGACCACGACATTGTAAAAAAAAAACTTTTGTAACATCTAGAGGCTAATTTCCAAGCAAATTGTAACCTAAAAGGCACAGATACTCTCCAATGACAGACGTACCTGTGCCCGGTGTGTACCAGGTGTTGATACGCCTTTGACACTCTTGGATGCGTACCTAAAGAGCACCCAGTTTTTTAGAATATTTTTAAACTTCTACATATGATAATGTTTAGATATATAATCGGGTCTGGTGTAATTAAGAAAACTTTTCGTTTATAGTTTTGCTAGAATACAAAAACAAGTATACGCAAAATTTTGATATTTAGAATATCATTTTTTTTCCTTTAAAAAATGCTTATTATCATAATTTAATTTTTTTATATTTATGCAATTGTTTAAATGCATGCATTTTTAATAAGATACATACTATTCTTATCTATAGATATATCATAAATTACATTATATTTAATGTATCCACAAATGCACTCATACCTACTTTTTTGTAAAATCACATATCCCCATACCTGTGCCGTACCCGCACCCCGTACCAAAATCCGTGCTTCATTGACGGTAAAAGTAGAAAACTTAAGTAGATGCATAACTCTCAACATCCCCCCTTAAGCTTGACTTTCTTCCATCTTTTACTCCAAACAGTGTCTTAAACTCGTCGAAAATAACCTTGAGTGGTTTGGTGAAAATATCAGCCACCTGGTCTCCTATTTTGATTTGTCACATCAAATTATTTCTCCTTATGACCATGAATTAAGTGATATATGATATAAATGTTTTTACTTTCTTGTGCCTTACAAAAATTTTTGTCAAAGCAATCCTAGTTATCATCAAAATTTTATTTAGAAACATATTGATCAAGATTAATCTCCTTCAGCAGCTTCCTTAGCGGAATATCATGGCAAACACAAGATGCTGCAGCAAAATATTAGGCTTCACATGGCGGAGAGGGGAACATTTGGTTGAATCTTTGAGGCTTGAGTTAATGTAGTATCCCATTAAGAAAACAAATCATTTGCTGTATCTTCTATCATCCAAATCTCCGGCAATCTTTATCAGAAGCACTATCTGTGAGTTAAGCTTGTCATCAAATTTTCTATGGTTACAACTTGCATACAGTTAGTCCCTAGTACAAGAGTTCTTTTATTAATCACATGCTCGTGGTATATTGTAAGTCTCCTCCTGTAATTGAGGAATCACACATAGTGAATTAGTGTGGTACATAAGCAAAGGCATCTGATCTAAAATTTAAATCTATGTATGGAAATAAGAAGAAAACAAGTTTAATAAGATCTCAATAGTTTCTTCCTTTATCTCTCTTCCAATTTTTATCTTGTATTTCCACCTCAAATATATCCATCAAAGTGGTACCACAACTTGGTCGAATCTAACGAGAGCGGGGTGGGGGTTACGTCTCTGCCCACCTTTGAAGAATAGCTATGGCTATACGTACGGGGATACAGCAAACATGTAAAAAATAGGGTCCAGGGTACTGCTATATTATGTTAAATATAATTTAATATGTTAAAATCAACATAAAAAAGAATCCGCATACTCAAAAAAATATCAAAATATCAAAATATCAAAATATCAAAAAATATCAAAAAAACTCAAAAAAAATTCAAAATCAAAATACATTCGACATTAAAATTTTGAACATACTGAAAATAGGTCTATCAAAGTAACAAGGGTTTCATACTCTTTTGTAATGTCTACTATAGTTACAAAATATGGCACACTTCATAATCCATAGAAAAGTATAGTAATAAGTTGTTTTTTAATGGGGTACAAGTCAGACCCATTATTTTGAATCTAATAAGGATTTTTTCGGAAGATAAAAAACCCAAATACTTGCTTGTCATACCCAGTACAGTACCTAGGGCTGCAAATGAACCGAGCTACTCGCAAGCTACTCAATCAAAGCTCGACTCGACACGAACTCGAGTCGGGCTCGAGCTTGAAAATCGAGCTCGATGGCTTAACGAGCCGAGCTTGAGTTTGGGCATGCAGTGATTGTTAGGCTAAGCTCGCGAGCTACTCGGCTCAAAGCTCGGTCAAAGCTCGGCTCGAGACGAGCTCGAGCTTGAAAAATGAGCTCGATTACTTAACGAGCCGAGCTCGAGCCTCAAGATACTCGGCTTGACTCGGCTCATTTGCAGCCCTAACGGTACCCATGCAGATTTGTACTTCTACCAGTACCTATACATATCCGGTAAAGGTACGACTAACTAGTTATATCAAGTACACGTGCTTTGTAGTTGCCCACCACACTACCCTTGAAAGGACGAAACACCCCAAGTATTTACTAAACACCTACTATATATCATTTACAACTTGATCCAAAGGCCTATGGGTCTGTTTGGTTGGAGGGGAATGGAGGGAAGGGGAGGGGAGGGAAGGGGTTTTTTAATAGTTTTCTTGTTTGGTTCAATTTTTAGGAGGGGAGGGGAGGAAAATGGGGGGGTGCAACACCCCTCCTGAGCCAATTTTGGCTCCCCTCCAAAAGTGGGGGGATTTGGAGGGGAGAGAAAATAGGGCTAATTTTTTAAAGTGTTTAGACTAAAATGCCCTTTAAAAAATTTTAATCCAAAAACCTTTCTCTCTACTAACAACGAACGACTGTCATGTAAAATTCACTACATTAGAATCCTTAATGCTGTTGGCTCCAAAATGGAGACTGCTCAGAACTCTGATATACCCGTAAGTGGTTCTCCAGAAGATAAAATCATAAGCGATGAAGTTGTTTTGTCTAAATCACCTATGTTCCAAAATGGCATGCTGCGGACAAATTGCATAGACTGCTTGGATCGCACAAATGTTGCCCAATATGCTGCTCTTGGCCATCAGCTTCATGCCTTAGGTTTAATAGATATCCCTAAAATTGATCTTGATACCCCATTGGCTAATGAGCTGATGTTCCTTTATGAAAGAATGGGTGACACTCTTGCTTTTCAATACAGTGGTTCTGCTGCTCATAACAAGGTATATATTTTTCCCCTGAATGCATATATACATGACAATACATCTCATGGATATGTCTTTCTTGTATCGTTCTGCAAGCTTTGATGAAAAGCATGTAGGGATTATCTATTTTTGCACTAGAATGATGAAAACGGAAAACCATTTCCTTTTGGTGGAAAGACTTGGATGATGATGGACATTATTGGATGAGCATATTTTTCTTCATGACTTAATTTCACTGGAGTAAATTGACTCAGTAACAATATTCATCTGTACATGAAAGTGAACTACTTTAATGTGATATATATTTCTTAATGTTTTAATTTCCCTTAATGTGAACTACTTTAAGGAGACCTTCTTATCTAATGAATGTGATAAGAAGGTGGAGTTGTGAAGCCTGATAAGTTAAAGAATGAAGACCTTGTGAAGGTCAACTGGGATTGTAGGCAAGTGTGATCGCTGATTCAATGTAATCAGTAGGTGATCATCTAACTCTTATATGCAAAAGGGTATAAAAGTAATTTTATGATAAAATTCATTCCCTCCCCTTGTGAACCAAACAAGAAAATTATTATTTTCCCTCCCCTCCCCTCCTTTGAACCAAACAAAGTTTTCATTAAATCCCTCCCCTCCCTTTCCCTCCCCTCCCCTCCCCTCCATTAAAATCCCTCCCCTCCCCTCCCCTCCCCTCCTTTGAACCAAACAGACCCTATGACTTGAAAATTAATTAATTTTATACTTCATTAAACTATTAATTTTCTACTTCATTCAACTATTGAATCAAGCCCCAAAGAAATTATTAAATTTACAGGTTAATTAAATTTCTTACTCAATTTAAATGCCCCTAACTTAGACAAATAATTAAACTACAACCTTAATTAGATTTCAATTTTCAACTTCTTCAATTTACTGAATCAGGCCCCTAACTTAGGAATCCATAAACCTAGTCCCACTTGCCCATCTACTAACGCCTCCGAGTCGCTCTCTCTCTTCCCACGCTCCCCTTTCCTTCATGTGCCCTCTTTCTCCCAAGACTCCATCCGACCGCAACTTCATCCATGACCCCGGACCCCAACATCTCCAAGACCCAGACTCCTAACTTCTTTCACGCTCTGGCATCCTCCCATGCTTGCCCAATATAAAAGTCCGACGACTCCGGTAACTCCGAACCTTTCTTGCCGACACGTGCTCCTTCGACGCTCTGTTACTTATTACATTGTAAGTTGATACTCTACTAGACTTGTCCAATAGTTTGCTTGAATTTCACTTGCTCTTAAAAAGAAAACTAAAGAGGCAAGAATATCATGCTCTAGATGAATACATATTGCTCTATATCATCTCAATTTTTTGAATAATATAAAACAAATAGAGCTATTGTAATTCCTCTTTATTTGCTAAGCAACTATTAAAATTTCGTGGAGAACAATGAGGTGAAGAAGGCCCATTAATTATATAATTCATAGAAGGCCCCTAAATAGTTTTTTCCCCTTTGTTTTGTATAAGTCCATGGGGCAAAGTAGATATTTCGGCTCAATAACTCTACTCTATTTCTTGATGTATAATGGCCATGAATGGCTAATAATAAATTTAGTTTATAATGTATAAGAACATTAATCTATACGATACAAAATAAAACTTAGTTTCTACACACACAAAAATGATTCATCACAATTTTATATTATAAATAAATGCAAAGAAGCCTTATTTAAGACATCCCAGGTTTCGGTCTGTGATGCATTACCTTAAATTTCATGAATAGGGGAATTGTCGGAGCATGTTGATTACTACATGTGGGGATCTCTAGTAAGATGTCTAATGACTTGGTTTAGTCCCCCATCCCTCATTTTGACCACTATGATAACTGGTCTATCAAATGAAGTTCTTACATGGCTCTCAAGATGCTTGGAAAATAGTTAAACACGTGCAACATCGAGCATGACAGTAATGCAGCCATCACTAAAGAACAAAAGGAAAAGCTTAAAGAAGGACGAAAGAAGGATTAAAATGTTCTTTATCTCACCAACCAAAGCATTGGTCAGCTATCTTCAAGAAGATTGTTTGACACTAATGAAAAAGAATGTTTGGTCACTAATGAAAAAGAAACATGAGACATTCTCCATAGTACACACAAAAGAGCAGAGAAAGTAAAGAAAGTTCACCTCCAGACATGTCGAGGCAAATTCAAAGCCCTTAGGACAAAAGAACCCAAATCTATCGCGAATTACTTTACAAGAGTTCCAGGTTAAGAAATGGGGAGAAAAAGACATTGAAATCAGTAGAGAATTTGACGATCTATGGATGACAAGTTTGACCACATAATAGTGGCAATTAAAGAATCAAAACATGTGAAGGCCTTTGACCAAAGATGAGCTCATGGGATCTTTGCAAGCTCATGAGCCAAGACTCCACATAAAGAAACCAGTTTCAATCAGTGTCAATCAAGGAGGTTCTACAAGTAAAAGTTACCATGAA
This sequence comes from Hemerocallis citrina, assembly GCA_017893485.1. Lineage (NCBI taxonomy): Eukaryota > Viridiplantae > Streptophyta > Magnoliopsida > Asparagales > Asphodelaceae > Hemerocallis > Hemerocallis citrina. Next base: position 466,684,090 of record CM030358.1, on the reverse strand, counting down.
GGAAGAACGAAGCTGCAAGAGGAGGCACTAAAAGAAACCATGCAAAGAATCAAGGTCGACGCCATGGAAAAGGTTGTAGAGAAATTTTCAGAAATGAGTAAAAGAACATTGACAATTTTAGAGGATGTGGACGAGGAAGCATGTCAAAATAGCAGAGGTATGAAAAATTTAGAATTTGTTGTCATATAAAAATGGTTACTATGCAAGGGGGAAATGACTTCAGCTATCGTCTTATATTTGCCGTGCTATTTGGCTAAAGAGACAGCGACGCAAATTCTTGTTGATCAAAATATTGTACACAAATTTTTGTTGATAAATAAATTAGGCATCGATTTGATGGAATTATAAGTTCGCCATGAGTGAAATAAACACACTGATCTCAAGTATCACTTTAACCATATGTGAAGTAGAAAGAAAATGATTTCTAACAATACAGAAACCAAATGGTTGATATTTTCACCCAACCACTAAAGGTCGAGTTATCAACAAGTTCAAGACAATGGAGTAAAAAGACCGAAATAAAACTTATAGAAAACATTTAGTTAATCACGCCCATGAATTTTTATAGTTCCAACTTGCATAGGCCTCACAACAATGTTGTTGAAGGCGCGCTTGAGGCGCAAGCAAGGTTGTAAACGGCGTCAGGCGGTGGCGGTTCGGTCAAGGGGCGCTTAGCGCCTAGGCGGTTGAATTTATTTTGCCGATTTAGTTAATTTCAGCCCTATTCTTCAATCGTAAGTACAATTATGCAATCCAATTGCAAATATTCATCATTTCTTGTGTAATGTGTAATTAAAGGGTGTTTATGCATAAAAAAAAACTTCCTCGTGCAATTAATGTGTAATATGTGCAATTCCAATTTTAAAAAAATAATTGTCCAATTGTAATAAGTGCAATATGCCAATAGATGTAATATGTGTAACATATGCTATTTTAGTGTGTAATAGGTGTAATATGTGCAATCCATCACCAATAATACTAAAAAAAGTAAAAACAATTCCACTACTATTTAAGATCCATACATAGTATATAACAGATTAATAGATTAATAGTAGTTCTTTTTTGTGTGTTATTTTATAGTATTTAAAATTTTAAAAAAATTAAAAACGCCTGGACGTTAGATATCAGGCGCACGCCTGATCGGCGCCACGTACACATACTCAACAAGATGGCCGCCTAATCATCTCTAACCGCCTAGACCACCGCCTAATGTAAAGGCGGTTCGTTCTCCATCTGAGCGCCTAGGCGTCCGAGGCGGACGCCATTTAGAACACGCATCGCAAGGCGATGCAAAATTTGGGCGATACACCTTGCACTAGAGGTGAGGCAATGCAGTTTCCTCAGGCCCTATAGATGCGCAAGCCTTAGTGCGCCTCGCACCTTGACCGAGGCTCATGCATTAGACAACAACGCATCATATTGGATATTGGGCTTTTTAACTTTAAAAAAGGCCCTAGTGAGTCAGGTATTTGGGTAAAATAACCCAAATACCCGGTATTTTCATATGTTCAACGCATTAGGATCTAGGGCTAGGCGGCAACTTGGGGATGATGAGCCTGAGTTTGAGGAGGAATGACACCAGGGAAGAGGATGACATCTTGATAGATTTTGGATCAGGCGAGGAAGAAGTAGAAGGTAGAGAGTTGGAGAAATCAAAAGATGATTAATGAGAATTATCAATCTTTCTTGTGATCTTGTCCTGTTGATGCTATATTTAGCCTTTTCAGACATATTTCTTGTTTTTTCTTTTTTTTTGCTACTTGCTATGACCTATGAACTATTGGACTTTATTATCTAGTTGTGAATTGTTTTCCAACTTGCTACTTGCTTTATAAAAATTAACAAGTATTATCGGTGATTGATTAATATTGGTGAAAATTTTGCTGATTTAGTAGTATGTTAGTAACCCATAACTTATTTTAATGTTATGTATTTTATAGATTGTTTTGCTATTTTGCTAATGTGTTGTAGGTTTTAGAATTTAGAGTGATTTTTCCTTATGCAATTTGCAATAAGATCAAGCACACAAGTACGCGCTTATTAACTTGCATTTATTTTTATTATTGAATCTTATGATAGTGTGATATATTTTGTTGTTATTTAGGGTTAATAATCTTATTTAGGATTTCTTTGAAAAAAAAATTAGAACGCCTCAATTAAGTGAGCTTGCGCCTTAAATTGCGCCTTGCACCTCATGCATTTTTTAGATTTTGAAATTGCCTTGTGCCTTCGACTACATTGCCTGACAATTGGTCTTTTGATGCTACAATATTTTTTATAATGAATTATAGTCTCTTAGTGTTTTGTACCTCTCCTCTGATAATTGTGGAGTTACATCTAATAAGTGTGGTGCATGAGAAAATCCATAGTGAGTATAAAAACTCACATGGAAATTTGTTATATTTGGAAATCATGAGAAAATAAGTTTAAAAGATTGTCCAATAGTTTCTTCACTTTAACTTTCTTCAAATTTATACAATCTTAAACATAGGGATGCTTTCGGATCAGATATGGGCAATAACGATGTACTTCCTGTTTCCAATTGTGCGAAAGTTTTCTACGTATTCTTGTATTTCGGGTATCTATAAAAATTTCCATTCCCTTGAACCCATTTTAGTATTAAAAGCCCACATTTAAATCTCCAAGCCCAATCCAAACTCTAATTCAAACCCAAACCCGCAACCCATTAACCTAAACCTGTTAACCCAACCCCAAATCCGTTAACCCTAAACCACTTCACCCCATTATCTCAACTAACATCTCCATTGTCTCCACTAAATTCTCTCCTAACTACTCATTTCCCCCACTAATCCCTCTAATTCCTTAATCACACCCTAATCACCACTCGTCTCCACAGCCACCATCCTCCTACTTCATCTTCTCCACCTTCTTCATTCTCCAAACATCAACCTGACAACCCACTGCCTCAACTCCTCCCGCAACCCAAACACCACCTCAACTCAACCATCTCCTCTATCACCTACAGCCTATCTCCATCCCCTCCACTGCCTCTTCAACTCCAAAACACCAAACCTGATCTCACCCTATTATTGTTTCCCACCAACACCCTACAACCCGACCTTGCTACCTTCTTGATGTAAAACTAACCCTAAATAAAGAATTTCCAAGATTCTTAATGGATTAATTTTACCAACACGTAGTGCGGATTAAAGTTAGAAATTTTAAACAATTAATCGGTTTGATGGATTTTCAAGAATTGAATAAAGTTTAACAAGCCCAATTAATAATTCAATTCTAACAATCAATTATTAAATCCCCAAGCGTTCTTAGCAAGTAATAGATGCAATATTGATTCGTACTCTAATTAGGCAAATGAAACACTCAATCTCAATATTTGTGGTCGACAGTTAAATTGAATAATATAATAGAGATGATAAAGCAGTATAACACAAATATTTGAAAAGTGGAAAGAGTAAACCGGAATTCGAAGAAACCGTTAGAACTAGGGTTGGCAGCAACGCAGGACATAGCAATCAGCGAACACAGTAAAAGAGACAACAGCCACAACAGTAGAGGGAGAGAGATGGCACGGGGGTCTGACGGCGCTCTGGGTGGCTCGACGGGGCGTCGAGGGGCAAAACGGTAGAGTCGACGGCGGGGCGGCGCGAACAGCGGCAGTGCCGCTGTGGTCGTCGATCAGAACAGGGAGGAGCAGCAGAGGGGTTGGGGGTTGGGTTCTGTTGTGAATGTCGAGGAGAGCAGAAGAGGACAGCAAGGAGATCGGGGGTTGTGCTAGTGGCACCGGGACTGGGGGGATTGCCGGAGAAGACGACGGACAAGGGGGTGGCCGGAGCTTGGCTGAGGAAGACGACGGGAATGGGTTGGGGGATTTTTGTGAGGGGGAAGAAGCAGGATTAGGGTTTTGAATTTGGGGATTAGGATTTTGATTTTAATTGATTGGGGATTTAGGGTAGTTTTAGAGTTTATCACAAACCCTAAAATTTTATTATGACTTATCGCAAACCCTAATAATTGGATCTCAATTGTATCACACAAAAAGAGATGGGAAGAGCAAAACTCAACACAATAATTTTTAATCAAGAGTGGTATATCTTTCTCATCAATCTCAAGGCCTATATATAGGCTCAAAACAAATCAAGATACAAATCTCAGAATATTTTCAAAATCTCAAAAATATTCTAATGCATAAAAAAGATTACATATGGCTAAAATTGCCAAAAACAAATATGGTACTGAAATAAAATTCTAAACAAAATAAAATTGATGTCCTCATCATTCTCTCCAAGTAGGAGAGAACTCGACCCAGTCGAGCCAAAACAAGTGATCCTGTCATGGTGCTCCAAAATCCAGTTGCGGCAGCTCCTCACGATCACTGCAAGTGTCATCCGACTTCGGCTTATTCTTCCACCTCACCAAATACTTGTGCATACCACCATCTCTTGTAGAGATTATCGGATCATCTAAAATATTATTCAATTCTTCTGTCGATGGATAAATAGTATCAGGTAGAGAGGTAAATGTGGGAATCTCACCATCAGGCTGCAAGGTGGGCTCATCTATAAGAACATTTCTATGGTTGAATTTTGAGCCTTCATAGAGTACTAGATCCTCAATATTGAAAGCCTTACTTATGCCAAAGCCTTCAGGAAGATCAACGACATAGGTATTATCATTGATTGTCTGTAGAATCTTAAATGGGCCTACAACATGTATGTTCAAGTTCTTAACGGATCCAGATGGAAACCGTTCCGGATGAATCCGAACCATCACTTCATCACCAACATCAAGAGTTTTAAATTTTCTTCTTGTATTTGTTATTAACATGTAGTTAAAATTATTCTCATTAATTTCCTTGGAAATTTCTCTATGCAAATCATAAATGCAGAATGAAAATGTGGATGCAGACTCTGTAACTCTGTGATGTTCTAACACAGGGGTAAAATCTATGGGTTGCCAAGTGACTTGGGAAATGATGGGTGACTCAGGTACACTCAATGGAGGTGACTGAACAGACTGAATACAATTGAGAGACTGGTCATCCTCTTTTTTATCAAAGTCATCACTTACATTAGGTTCATAGGTAAACTCATTGTCGGGCTCATCAGCGATGACTGCAGTACCCTCTACTATATTGATCCTACTTGGGTTGGGACAGTTGCTAGCAACATGGCCGTATCCATTATATTTGTAACACTTAGTGAGATGATCAATCTTACAATAGTCTCGTTCAGTGTTCTTACCCGTGTTGTCATTTTTAAGTGGATAGAAATTTGAAGTGTGTTTATTTGAGTAAGACTTGTTAGGATACTGAGGAGAGGAGTGCTCAAGTCTAGAGGGATCAGGAGGATTCATTCTGGAGGAATGATCCATCGAATCGCTGGACTTATAATGGGAACTTGTTTTAAGAGAATCCATATCGAGGACAAGAGCATAAGCTGCCGCTAACGAGTCCACATTTCTATGAATTAGCTTGTTCCTCAGATCGACTCGTAATCCAGCCCTGAACCTAGAGAGAGTTCTTTCTTCACTCTCTTTACCTAAAGCATTGCACCGAATAAAGAAGTCATCAAATTTATCAATATATTCATGTGTGGATTCACTTCCTTTATACAGTTGGTTTCACGAATCTAGCAATCGGGTGTGGAACGATAACGGTACATATCTCTCAATGAGCTTCTCTTTCATGGCTTTCCAAGTGGCTATGGGTGTCAGGCCTCGACCTCTACGGGCATGTTCAAGATTGGTCCAGTGTTGTTGAGCTTTACCCGTCAATTTCATAATGGCAAATTTAACTTTCAGGACTTCGCTCATGTCAAACCACACAAAGTAGTGGTCCATCGCATGGATCCAATCAAGGTAAGCTTGGGGTTCCATGTGGCCTTCAAAATGGGGAACGTCAGCCTTAACGTTCTTATATTGTTCGTCAGGGTCACGTTCTTGACGTCGATCGTCACGAACATTCCCTTGAGGGATCTGACAACCAGCATGAAGCTCAGGGCCAACAGTTTGATTTAATTCTACTTTCTCAAGCCTCTGATTGATATTGGCAAGAGTTGCTTGAATGGCAGCTAGGGTAGCGAAAATATCAGAGTTGTCCATCTCAGTTCGGGAAAGTCTAGGGTTCCTAGTTGGGTGATTTGGAAGGGATAAAAAAGGCTCTTCAGGATCTGGGATGGTGCTGCAAAGACGCACTCACCAAAAGTGAAAAACTAGAAGTCGTGTGTGCCAGTTTTTTTAATAATAAATCTGAAATGATCTAAAATAAAGAAAGAAAAAACAATAGACTACACGATCCTAAATGATGCAAGAACTAGGGTTTTAAGAATCTTCGCTCTGATACCAAAATGATGTAAAACTAACCCTAAATAGAAAATTTCCAAGATTCTTAATGGATTAATTTTACCAACACATAGTGCGGATTAAAGTTAGAAATTTTAAACAATTAATCGGTTTAATGGATTTTCAAGAATTGAATAAAGTTAAACAAGCCCAATTAATAATTCAGTTCTAACAATCAATTATTAAATCCCTAAGCGTTCTTAGCAAGTAACAGATGCAATATTGATTTGTACTCTAATTAGGCAAGTGGAACACTCAATCTCGATATTTAGTCAACAGTTAAATTGAATAATATAATAGAGATGATAAAGTAGTATAACACAAATATTTGAAAAATGGAAAGAGTATACCGGGATTCGAAGAAACCGTTAGAACTAGGATTGGCAGCAACGCAGGACATAGCAATCAGCGAACACAGTAAGAGAAAGACAGCAGCAACCACAGTAAAAGAGACAACGACCACAATAGTAGGGGGAGAGAGATGGCACGGGGGTCTGGCGGCGCTCTGGGTGGCTCGACGACGGCGGGGCGTCGAGGGGCAAAACGGCAGAGTCGACGGAGGGGCAGCGCGAACGGCGGCGGCACCGCTATGGACGTTGATCAGAACAGGGAGGAGCAGCAGAGGGGTTGGGGGTTAGGTTCTGTTGTGAATGTCGAGAGCGGAAGAGGACGGCGAGGAGATCGGGGGTTGTGCTAGTGGCACCGGGACTGGGGGGAGGGGGCAGTTGCCAGAGAAGACGACGGACAAGGTGGCCGAAGCTTGGCCGAGGAAGACGACGAGAATGGGTTGGGGGATTTTTGTGAGGGGAAAGAAGCAGGATTAGGGTTTTGAATTTGGAGATTACGATTTTGATTTTAATTGATTTGGGAATTTGGGGTAGTTTTAGAGTTTATCACAAACCCTAAAATTTTAGTAGGACTTATCACAAACCCTAATAATTGGATCTCAATTGTATCACACAAAAAGAGACGAGAAGAGCAAAACTCAACACAATAATTTTAATCAAGAGTGGTATACCTTTCTCATTAATCTCAAGGCCTATATATAGGCTCAAAACAAATCAAGATACCAATCTCATAATATTCTCAAAATCTCAAAAATATTTTAATGCATAAAAAAGACTACATATGGCTATAATTGCCAAAAACAAATATGGTACTGAAATAAAATTTTAAACTAAATAAAATTGATGTCCTCATCACTTCTTCTCCAACCCGAGCACACCACCTCACCCCAACTCCATCTTCAACCACAGTCTCCATCACTCCACCTCCTTCAAAACCCCTTGCCATCACTTCTTCTCCAATCCGAGCACACCACCTCACCCCAACTCCATCTTCAACCTCAGTCTCCATCACTCCACCTCCTTCAAAACCCCTTGCTGCCTCAAACACCAGCAGCAGCAACCTCCTTGCTGCCTACCCCTGAATAACCACACACCAATAGCCATGGTTTTAAATCTCGAATTTCAGACTCGTCTCGGCAAGAGGTGTTTCGTCTCGGATCGGAGATATCGGAGGAGATCTCGGGAAAATGTGATCATATCGGATGTTCATTTTCTATACCAAATAAATATTTTTTTGTTACTAAATAAGATATTATGTCCTACATGTTATTTATCTAAAAAAATACTGTATAATGTAACTAATGACATGAATCAATTACGGTAGATATTTACAGAATTTAACAACAAAATAAAAGAGAATGTAATGTAAGTATATAACTAAATTGAATTTGCATTGATTAGAAAAATTGTTTTAATTAATAAACTTGACTTTGCATATATACAAACAACAGCGAGACGAAAATCTTCACATTATCTTAGCTTAAGATCATATTTAGAAAGACATTCAAAAAAGTAAAACAAATTTTTTATATATATTAACAATAACATTTGTGTCTATTTCGGCTAATATTTCGCTAATTTCGACAATATTTCGGCCGATATTTCAGCAATTTCGGCCGAAATCTACACATTTCGGTCCAAAACGATATAGAGTATAAAATATGTGATTTCGTATCGGCAAGCTAACCGAAACGAAATTTCGGCCAAAATTTCGACCGTATCGGAGGAAATTTAAAACAGTGCCAATAGCCCTTCAACCCAAACAGTCCCCATCTCCTCTCCACCTCCATTATCACATATAAACACCATACAACCCGACGCCTTCAACATAGTTACTGTCGTTGCTCGCTGGCTTGCTGTTGTTGCTACCGTTGTCGTCACTCACTGCCCTTGTGTCGCTGCCATTGCCGACGTCGCTTTGTCTTCTTCCCGCGATTCTTGTCACGTTAGTAATCATCAAAAAAAGGCAAGCGTTCTTGAACTCTTGCAAGTAGTTCTCATTCGTTTTGATCTATCGTATTATCGAATCTTGTTTAATCCTTTCTTGCTTTATTTGAATCTTGAACCATTCATTATATGCCCATGTTGAAAAGTTCAATTTGAAACCCTTCGATTTGATACTCATAGAAAGACCCATAAAATTCCATTGTCATTGCATACACCGCATGAGCACGACTTAGAGATGTATATGCATATAGATTTATATTATGATTCAAGCTTTATTTTGATTGTGTTGCAATGCAATAGTATAATTAAATTCTTAGATTCGACATTGTGGAAGTAATAATTTTCTGACATATTAAATGTAAAAATCTGATCTAATTACTAAATATGAATGCGAACACATTTCTGGGTATACAATTATATTTTTAAGAATCGTGATTCTAAAACGAAAGTAATGGATTTTGCGGCCCTGTTGTCTGCTTGATTTTGTGTAAAGAATTAGACCTAGTGCTTGTAACCAAAATTAGGGTTTAATAAATGTACCTTATAGTCCTCTGAGTGTAAACTCCAGATTATCTTACGTTTTCACAAACCGACTTGTAGATTGTGAGTTATTCAAGAATCTTCCAGATTTCATGATTTAGATGTACCGTTCCCGTAAACTGCTTGAAATAACGATTTATTGATGAAATTCTTATCTGAGACAGACCTGAATATTATTGGACACTGTTAGAAATTAGATTCTAAATTTAGATGATTTATCAATGACTTTACAGTAGAATTATTAGCATGAGAAGTAGACCTTATGCTACTACCTGAACATTGTACCTATAAACATCTGACTGTTAGGCCTAACGACTGACATTAGAATGTGTCGTGTGAATATGCATTGGATTCAGTAGGGAGTTTACTTTCGGAATTGATTTTGTTTTCCTGTAACAGCAGAAAAGAGAGTTTTAGCACAGTAGTATATTGTTGTCCAAAATTGCATTTTAATGTTCTTAAAATACAAATATATTATTATTCGTACTTAATAAATTGAACTAATACAATAGATCGACAGAAAAACTCTATATAATGCATTGCATAGTTCTTGATACTCTCGATACTTTCTTAACATATATTCTCGATACTTGTCCTGATTACCACCTTGTTTCTATCGTATCATGCATCGTTATTGTTATAGTTATTGATATTATTTTGGGATGACGAAACTAAGCGTCGCATGGAGCTAAGTGCTACGTCGTAAGAATCAACGAGGGCCACCTCAAGAATTCGTTGAGGCCGCCTCTAGAATTCAATATCCTAAGAAATGAAATGATTGTCTTGATACTATTGTTTCCACTGGTTGCATGTTCATGCTTGATCATAGTAAAAAAATAACAAGTCGGGATAAGAAAGGTTATGACTTAGTAGTGAACAATATATGAGAGTACTCTGAATGAGGCCCATGTTTCCCGTAATAGTGATTTCTGTTTACAAGTTTCCATGTTTCCTGATTACAAATTTACATGATTCCTGTTTACATGTGTTCCATTTACATGACATGATTTATGTTATTGTCACTACAAAACCCGACTACATAATCCTGTAGAATTCACCAATTGAGTTCAAATGTTCATTTGATTGTTATGCAACTGAACCTATAGTATGAGACACAGAATAGCGTGCATTAGTTAAGTTAATAAAAGATTAACAGACTTAAGATTAACACTAAGCATTGACATATTTCTCGATTCCATGATCCTGATTAAATGATTTCTTATTTATATGTTTTCCGTTTACACGATTACATGATTCCTGATATCTAATTGATCATACTCGAAACTTGATTGTACTTGCCTTCAACTGTCTCTTGCATCACGCACAATTATATTGTTCCAGTAATTGCATTGCCAGTTCTTGTTCATTTCCATGTCATACATTGTTCCTCGTTATCATATTGCTTGTCACTACTTGATGTCTGTAGCTTGCTCTAACGAACACCCCTCAACTCTAGATGTTGAGTTTGCAAGTACCGAAGAGGAACCAATAGAACTTGGCAATCAAATCTTCTATATGAAGGAGTCAGGTTTAACCTGCATTAGTTTATTGTTTATGTTTTTCCTCAGTTACTATTGTTATGATTTCATACATTGTATATCCAGATATTTTGACCCGAAGTTTATGTTTTCAGATGTTGGTTATTTTGTGAATTACTTCATTTTATTTCATGTTTACATGATTATTTTATTTCATGCATGGTTGTGATCATGATTATATTGTTGAGTAATAACCGTACAGCTCATGAATGATGTATATCATTCGCTGGGCCTTAGTTGCGTGCTCGTATCTCCGTATTTTGGGAAGCAGGGCAATATAACCAATATCTGTATCTGAACTCCAATGTCAAATACAAATACGAATATGGGTCAACTAAATATACACACACAGCTGTGGGTGTGTGTGTGTCCACAAATTTCGGATATAGATACAAATCGGATATAACGTATCGAATACGGATACGAATTCAGATATTAAAACAATTTGAAATAAAATATAATAGGGGAGAAAAAAATAGGATTAAATACAATAAAAATTATAAATAGCAATTTCAATTTAAACTATTAGCCGATAAGAGAATACTTTAAGTCAAAATGTAAAACATACAAAAACCAACGAAAATGAATGTATACATGGAAAAGAAAATTGAGAAGGGTAGTTTAGGTATTAAAGAAAAAATGTGTTTTAATATATAATATGGGTATAAATAAGATTACTTAGTAATATATTTATTTCGAGGGTTACATAAAAAATTTAAAGTTTATCAAAAATATCTGCATAGAAAAAATAATAATAGTAATTATAAAAGATGGCATATAAAACTCAAATTACACAATGCAAAAGAACATGAGAAGATGGCATATCTCATACCCAAATTAGTATACATTATTCCAATCATGTATACAACGACATTTATATATATATATATATATATATATATATATATATATATATATATATATATATAGGCTAAATTTTAAAAAACCACACTAAGTTTTGGGCCAATTTAAAAAAACCGCACTAAGTTTTTTTTTTTAAAGGACACAAAATTTCAAAAAACTCCAATGGGTTAGTTAGGATTAGTTCGCGGGGGGGGGGGGGGGGGGGGGGTTATTTATACATCTGTTTAGTTATGTGATGTTTTTTTTAAACACAAATGAAAGATGAATGTGGTTTTTTTAAACACAAATGAAAGATGAAAGTGGTTTTTTTAAACCCTACCCTAACCCTAACTAACCCAGTGGAGTTTTTTGAAATTTTGTGTCCTTTTTCTATAAAAAAAACTTAGTGTGGTTTTTTTAAACTGGCCCAAAACTTAGTGTGGTTTTTTTAAATTTAGCCATATATACATATATATATATATATATATATATATAAACAAAATTAAAAAAATGTCAAATTGTACGGCACTAAGCTTCCAATATAGGTTTGACTTTGCGAAAGCCTACATATACTAAAGTTATTGCATCATCATGTGAACGTCGAAAACGTGTACACACCAAAACCAAGACTAGTCAAAAATAGGATACTATGTTACAGGTCCAATCCAACCCGGTGGTGGATCTTCCCCGTCGTCGCACCATCGTCGGCGATTGCGATGGCAGCCATAAAATCAAGTGCAACAAGCACAAAAGGCAAGGAAAAGAAGATGAACAAGAGCAAGCTCCATTCATACTAATTCTATTACAGGACTTGGGTTTATAAAGGGATGAACACACGTACATTAGTCGTGCTTCCAAAAGTGCCACTACCCTGAGAAAATCAAAAAGGAAACAACTAACTGCCCCACAGTGCCAGTGGGGCCCACTGCTTTAATCTCCTCCACTCATAGGCTGACAGTGAAGCACGTGCTTCGCCCGTGAGAAGAAAAGCAAAGGGATGTTACTACAAAACATCAACTAACTTTGCAAAAAGAACCAATAAAGAAATATAATTCTTCAGGGACCGATACGCCATGAAGAACGACTGATACGTGAAGATCGCTTTCACTGCATTTCAGATACAGTCAATTAGGGACTCTATCAATCCTTCCCGCTTGAAAAAGAGCTTCCAAATTCCTCGAAAAATTTGGGAAGCGATTATAAACAACGAAAAACTCCTCAACATTAGTAGCCACTAAGACCAAGAATGATCCAGACCTGCATCTAGCAAGTATGACTTCACGTTGAGCCTGTGCTATATCACCAGGGAGAGCACGAGCTCCAGGTAACTGACCAGCAAGTTGAGATGCACATTTCTTACCCTCAGTGAAAATAACGGTCTGGCCCCCACAACAATAACAACGCATAATGTCAGGAATAAGTTGCGGATGTGCTCATCGAGAACAGGGAGAACTAGATGTATGATACTCGCACTCGCCTCAGTGTTTCATAGCCCACAAGATCAACAGTTATCATATCAGTTTTCAGAAAGCTCGCAGAGATCTTAACCCAATTAGGGAGGGTGGCACTAAAGAGGAGTCTCTGGACTTTTTTTGCACCTTGAACCTGGCCTAGAATGAATTCAATATCATCAACAAACCCCCTATTAGGCATTTCATCAGCTTCATTCAGGACCCGGAATTTCAGTTCCTTCAAATCAAGAGTGTTCCTCTCTATAAGGTCTTTTATCTGACCGGGTGTCCCAACAATTATATCAACGCATCGCTTCAATGCAATTCCTTGATCGCGCATAGAAGCTCCTTCATAGACACTACATGCATATAATCCCATTTGCCCCACCATAATATTCAAAGTCGACATGTACTTGTTTAGCAAGCTCCCAGTAGGTAGAAATACCAAAACAGATAGTCCTTCCATAACCTGTCTTCCTTGAATCTTTTGAAGATCCATTTATCAATGACTCCAATATTGGCAACACAAAAGCCAATGTTTTGCCCTCATAGTTGATGCTGTTAAGAATCTGTTGCTTCAAATTTTGGGGAACCATTCCTCCCAATTCATCTTTCACCTCATCAAAAGTACCCATTGTAGCATAGTGCTCTACAGCTCCTTGTAGCATGGGCATTGGATAGGGCACATCCTTCTCAAAATGTTCACCAAGTGCAAGAGCAATGTCCCCAAAGCACGAAAATATCGGGGGCTTTACAGATTGATCAGGCACGGCATTTGAGAAATCCTTCAAAAGATAAGCCATGATACCATCACAATAAGGAAGAACCTTGTCATACAAAGCACGACCAATGTCTCCAACAACACCAACCGATACAAAAGAGACTTGTTATCCCTCAAAATTTGGCAAACCCGTTGTCAGATACTTACAAAACTCATCTACAGATGCTCTAAGTCTGGGACTAGAAGTGTTAGTATGATCGGATGTAGCGGGAAGAGCTGAGATAATAGTGGTAAGATGAGTCAAGGGCGAGGAATCGCTCCCTCCCTGGTTCTCTTGAAAATTTCGTTGAACACATGGTGCGTCACCGGACCTTGCAGAAGGAGAGTTGCCGAAGAAAGAGGAGCCAAAGAGTGGAGAGGGGGCACTAGCAGTAGTAGCGGTAGCAGGTACGGACGACTTGGAGGAGGCAGTCATCGTGGATCCGAGGGAGTTGGGGGTGACAGCGGAGAGGAGGGGTTTGAGAACGAAGAACTTAAGGGCGACAACACCAAAATACTCAGCTTTGAGAGAAAAAGTGCCGCAAGCTCAGGAAAACAATTCCTAAGGTTAAGCTCTTCAATACACGTGTCCTTCAATTGCAGAGATCATACCATAGGAGGTTATATTCTCACGGCATGAAACATCAATGCTCTTCCAGGAGTTGCACCCATTATTAAGATATCCCAAGCCTTCATCGTCTATTTGAGAACACCCAACCAAGGAGAGAACTTCCAATTTCTCAAGAGAGGAGACGGACTTAAGGGATTTATTAGTCATCTGAGTTGCTAGCAAGGTCAGCTGCTAAGTAACGGGTGCAATCTGCTGTAACGGGTGCAATCTACTGTGGGGTAATAGGTGTAACCGGCTGAGCACTAAGGGGTACAACCAACTACAGTCTAACAGGTGCAACCTGCTGCATTCTCATCATGGCATTAGGCTTCTTCCCTGCAATATGAATATGATACACAGTCTCGCTATTGCAAACAACATTACAGTAAGTGCAAACTTTAATTGAATCAGCTTGAGCCCCTACAACTAACATCTTTTCCTTCTTGGTCTCCACATTTTCATATAGTTTTGGAGCATTTTCTTGTGATTGTTTATTTGTCATATTTCCTTCATCAAACACTAAGAGATAGCATTAACCAGATGATTGGGCCAAGAGATACCTGATATGAACCAACATATAGGTGCAAGGCATCGACAGCGAGACTAGGAGCATATTCAGTTATCGAGCCACTGAGAATGTACAATGCAGCAGCTGCAATCAACTCTTTTTTTCCTTCCGAGAAAATAAGCAATAGGATACGATATAATTGATCCAGCAAGAGCTCCATATATAGAACCACTAACCAGACCAAGCTGCACTGCAGAGAGATTGAACCAGGTAAAGTTGGGGATTTGCGACGAAGAAGCACCGAAAACATATCGGTTGGATTCGGTAGCGGTTTAGGTGAAGAAGAGGCTCGGGAGAGTTATTTGGAAGGAGAATGACGGAAGGGAATGTAGGTTCCCCATGGAGGTTGAAGTGGTAGACAGTGCCTTCTTGGACGAGGGCGAGGAGGGAGAGGTGGTCGGACTAGAAGAGGGAGATGAGACAGTGATGACGAAGTGTGATTGTGCCCATCAGAGGCCAGTCAAATTCGTTGAAGCATTCCTTGCCTATGGAGAATGAGGGAAGGGATGCAAATTCCCCTCAGAAGGTGAGGCGCTTGGGATTGAGGACGCAGGCAGTGGCGAGGGATTCGGCGAGTTAGGGGGCATTAGGATTTTGAGGGGGCAGCCAGAGAGGAGGCAGAGCTGGAGGATCTTGACTGCGAAAAGGGCGACGGGGCCCAAGTTAAGATCGAGAAGGTCGTGGAGGTGGAGACGGGTGGTGAGGGGGAAGTTGAGGTCGTAGAGCATGAGCAAGCCGTCGGCGATTGCAGCGAGGGCGAGGGAGTTGTGGGATTCGGAGAAGCAGCAATCGTAGATGTCGTCGATGGCATCGAAGGAGTTAAGGATGGAAGCTGGCAAAGTCGGAGGCGGCAATGGAGGACAACGACGATGAAAACATGGGAGGAGAGATGGCGTCTTGGAAATCGAAGGAGGAAGGTAAGGGGCCAGCTAGGGAGTTGGAGTGGAACTCGAGGCGGGTGAGCGCGGTGAGGTTACCGATGGAGGAGAAGGGGTTGAAGAGGGCGAGCTTTCTGGGTTTGGGGATGACGATGGTAGTATTAGGGTTAGGGGTTTAAGTGGATTTAGGGGAGAATAAGTCGAGGGCTAGGAAGAGGATTGAAAAGATTGAGGAGGTGGAGACGCTTTGGCAGTCGGAAGTGGTGGTGGTTGCTGTGGTGGTTTTTCGGAGAAGAATATGAGGTCTAAGAGTGCTTTTGAGGCTGAAGATGAGAGAGTCGGGGAGGGTGGTGGGGCCAACAGCGAAGTTGAACGCAATGGATCTAATATCATTGTTACAGGTCCAATCCAACCCAATGGTGGATCTTCCCCGTTGTCGCCACCATCGTCGGCGATTGCGATGGTAGCCATGAAATCAAGTGCAACGAGCACAAAAAGCAAGGACAAGAAGATGAACAAAGAGCAAACTCAATTCATTCATACTAATTCTATTACAGGACTTGGGTTTATAAAGGGATGAAGACATGTGCATTAGCCGGAAACGACTAACTGCCCTACAGTCAGTGGGCCCCACTGCTTTAATCTCCTCCGCTCATAGGTTGACAGTGAGGCACGTGCTTCGCCCGTGAGAAGAAAATCAAGGGATTTTATTACAAAACATCAACTAACTTTGCAAAAAGAACATCTCTTTCACTGCATTTCAGATACAGTCAATTAGGGACTGTATCATACTAAACCCTAAAATTGATTCCACCACCAACAATTCACCTAATTTAACAATCCTACTCAATCTATTTAAGTAATTAATTAATTAACTAACTTTAAAAAAGGTATTAAAACCCCAGAATTCAAGAAACGTACTTTTCAAGTGGCGGAAGAGATTCTCCCCGATGTAGCGCGATGTCTCGGGCCCGCCGTGCCCGTCGTAGACTCCGACGAACGTGCCGCTGGTCCCCAACCCCAAAGATTCAGATTCCGATTTCATCGCAAGCGGACCGGATTCGATCTGGCTGCCGTCTTCCATAAGGGAGTTGGCCTGGACGACGGCCATGGAGAACTCGCCGGCGGCGTGGCGGCCGATGTCCGTACACCATAGGAGGCGGTCGCCGCCGCGCCCATCACCGTCGCCGCCGCCGCAGGGGAGGGAGAAGGAGAGGGAACGGAATCTGACCATCTTTTTTAGGGCATGGTTGGAATTGGGAGGGAATCCTTTTTTTTTTCTTTTAATCGATGGGTTTTGGGTTTGATTCTGGTTTTTGGGGGGCTTTAATGGAATTCTTTTGGGCATGGGTGTGGGCCCATGAGTGTTCCACGTCATGGACAGGATATATATGAATTTTTTTGCTGATGCCACTTTTTGAAATATTTACGATTATGGGCCAGTTTCGAAACTATTAGCGCTCGTGGGCCAACTTGTGTCACGTCAACAGCGACTGCTATTTTCATTAGCGACCTATTCATTTTGAATGTCGCTAATGGGAATGGCAGCCTATTCATTTTGAATGTCGCTAATGGGAATGGCAGCCTATGTTTTAAATGTTTTTTTGAATTTTTTGTTTGTTGTCGCTATTCCCACTAGCGACCTTAGTATATATGAGGTCGCTGATGGGATGAGCAACCTCGAATGAATGTATTGAGACACTTAGAATGCGTTTGTTTTGATATTTTGACATCACCGTCGCCGCCGCCGCAGGGGAGGGAGAAGGAGAGGGAACGGAATCTGACCATCTTTTTTAGCGCATGGTTGAAATTGGGAGGGAATCCTTTTTTTTTTCTTTTAATCGATGGGTTTTGGGTTTGATTCTGGTTTTTGGGGGGCTTTAATGGAATTCTTTTGGGCATGGGTATGGGCCCATGAGTGTTCCACGTCATGGACAGGATATATATGAATTTTTTTGCTGATGCCACTTTTTGAAATATTTACGATTATGGGCCAGTTTCGAAACTATTAGCGCTCGTGGGCTAACTTGTGTCACGTCAACAGCGACTGCTATTTTCATTAGCGACCTATTCATTTTGAATGTCGCTAATGGGAATGGCAGCCTATGTTTTAAATGTTTTTTGAATTTTTTGTTTGTTGTCGCTATTCCCACTAGCGACCTTAGTATATATGAGGTCGCTGATGGGATGAGCAACCTCGAATGAATGTATTGAGACACTTTTAGTGATTCCCAAAGAGATTTCCCCAAAATTTAAAACTGAGGTCGCTATTGGGAATAGCGACCTCAATAGGAAACGCAATCTCCTTGTTCTTTGTAAAATTTGCAAAATAATCATACAACTAAAGTCTCTATTTGGCATAGCGACCTTAGTACAATAAAGGCATCTATTCCGAATAGCAGCCTTAGTTTTAAAAATAAATTGATTGTCATTTTTCAGAGAACAAAAGCTATCTAGATTTTGCTATTAGAATACAGCTCATTAAAGGTCGCTAATCCCATTAGCGACCTCATATATACTAAGGTCGCTAGTGGGAATAGCGACGGCAAACAAAAAATTCAAAAAAAAATTAAAACATAGGTCGTCATTCCCATTAGCAACCTCGAAAATGAAGAGGCCGCTATTGGGAATAGCGATCGCTGCTAACGTAGCACAAAGTAGTCCAAAAACGCTAATAGTTAGGAAACTGACCCAAAAGCATAAATATTTTCAAAAAGTGGCCTATGTAGGCAACAAACTCGATATATATCCCATGGATCAGTTCCTCGCAGGACCCGATGAGGAGTCTATTCAAACAAATCTCTTTAAATTTTGAGTAGATGATCATCATATGGAACTGTTGTTCAAGCGATGGCTTTGAGCCTATGTTAGTTATAGATCTTGACAGGAATTGCCACTGATAAAACAAACATGTCCAAATGTGATCAGTCGATATATTGGAGCTTTTGGAGCTTTGTCTTGTTATAGAAGTTTGATTTATCTTTCTATACTTAATGGTGTTGGTTATATGCTGTACCAAAAGAGGAAGACTTATACATTATGTGCATGATATTCAAATGAAACCTAGAACTAGCATTGGTAAAAATACCCAATACCCGGACCTGATCCGGACCCAACGCGGACCCGACATTGGTCCAATGTCTCGGGTCCTAAAATAAGTCTCATTGTTTCGGATCAAGATCCGCTCAAAATGAACCCGACCAGAATCCAGATTCGTTAAAAAATGCCCAAAAAATATAAAATTTGAATAATATGGTTAGAGCATCCACAGTCGTTTTCTATTTCTCCCATTTTCCCATATTATAGCAAACGGTGCGCTGCACTCGTTTGCTATATATGCCATATTTCCCATTTCTCTCAAATCTGTTTCTCAAATTTGAGAAACGAAAGTAAGAATTCTCAAATATAGAAGACGGGGAATCATATACCGTCCGAAGGATTTTAATATTTTTTAATCGACTGAGACGGGGGAATCATATACCGTCCGAAGGATTGCCGAATTTATTTTATTTTTTAAAAGTGCTCAGACGGGGAATGATACCCCGTCCGGGTATCAAACCCCGTCCCACAAATTTTCCACAATTTTTTTTTTTAAAATCTCCTCAGACGGGGATAGATACCCCGTCCGGGGTATTATTCCCCGTCCGGGAGATATATTTTAATTTTTTTTTTGTTTTGTTTTTTTTATTCCTAATTTGCCATGGGGGTATTAAAGTTTATATAGTCAACACACTTGAAAACCAGGGGTATTAAAGTCTGGAATCAACTAAAAATAGGAAAACCAGGGGTATTAAAGTCTGGAATCAACTAAAAATAGGAACCAAATCATTGCCAGATTTCATGGACGGGGTATGATACCCCGTCCGAAGCTTTAGCCATTTTTTTTTTTTTTTTTTTTTTAGAGACGGGGAATGATTCCCCGTCCTACCCCATTTTAATATTAAAAAACGTGGGACGGTAAATCATATCCCGTCTCTAACGAATAGGAGAAAAATTTAGCAAACCACGACTGCACGACCTTCATCCATTTGCTATTACTGTAGCTGCCATTTTATAAGAAATGAGAAAAACGACTGTGGATGCTCTTATAGAGATATACATGTAAATAGCAATTGTTCAAGATAAATATGTAAATATAGTATTTATTCATGAAGTACAAGATTGTGAATATCTTAAGTAGGAACCAGACTTGAAAGGTTATTTTAAGTAAGAACCGGACATGGACCCAGACCCGATTCTCACGGGTCGGGTCAAGGTCTAATTTTTGAACCCGTAGGGTATCGGGTCCAGGTAGTGCAGGACCCGAACCGATAAGAACTGATATCAGTGCTCCCTAGAACCTAACATATCAAAATTCAACAATGCCAGCATTGTTTATGAACACATCGAAATCGGAAAGGCCAACTTTAAACTTATATTCAAGTTTCATCGTATTCTCTTGATTTAGACAGGATAAACAAATCTATTTTCTTTGGAAAAGATTGATTCGGAAAATAAAACATCGCAATCAAGGAAACACACAGATTACTGGATTGTGGTCTTTCTTGCCAAATGGAAGCATAGAGCCTCACAGAAAATACTGATAACTAACAACAGGAAGTTCCAGCGGCACAAGAAGAAGAAG